>JANHFX010013414.1:0-35770 GCA_027560015.1 Chloroceryle amazona | reverse complement strand
AAAAACCCCAAACAAAAAAAACCCCAAACAAAAAAAACCCCAAACAAAAAAAACCCCAAACAAAAAGCACACACACACACACAAAACCCCAAACTAACAAAACAAAACCAAACCAAACAAAAAACCCACAAAAAACACTTTAGCAAGAAAATAGTTTTAATTAGATGATGCTAAGCTTTCAGGAAACATTTGAACTTTGCAGTGAGGTCTGGGCTTTACAAGATGTACTTCAAAAAGAATGAGATGTTAGGCTGCGGAAAGCAATGGTGACTCAGGTAAACAAAGAGAAAATTTAAAATCAAAATATTCCAAATTGCTTTTGTTCTTACCTGCATATCTTCTAGTTGGTGTTCCAAAGACCTTTTTAACACCACCAATTCTTTTGCCTCCTCTTCAGCATGTTTCAAAGCTTCTTCTAATTGTTGCTTCTCTTCCTGCAATTATATGATTTGATACATTTAGAAATAGTGGCAAGGCCTTTAATCTGAGAAGGAAACTGAACTATAAAGTATGCTCACTCTGGCCTATCGCTGCTCTCCCCAGTTCCAAGCTGTGACTTGTTTTTACACTGGTTTTCACCAGGGAAATCTTTCCTTTACAATCTTTCCTTTAGCCAACTGCATCCTACTTCTTGACAACCTAGTAGTTTTGCTTAGCCTTCCCAATGACATTGCCCATCCTCCTTTGTCAGCTTTTGTTCTACAACATATTGCAAACAGGAAGGTTACTACTTAAAGGACTTGTTTTCTTAACTTACCTCATATCTTTTTATTTTTTCCTTCACTGAATTTTCTTCTCCTTTCATATTATTAATTTGTTTGTGCAACTCTTCAATTTTACTCTCTAGCTTATCAACTGTTCTCTTCAACTGTTCATTTTCCTCAGTCAGCTCTTTGACTTGATTTTCTATACTATTTTGCATCTCTTGTGCAGCATTTCTTTCATTGGTAAGGACAGCAGCACTCTAGTGAAAGCAAAATATGTCATGTTTAAAAAAAACAATAGCAACTGATGTTGTTTTCCAACTTCTGTTTTCCAACAGAAGTTGCATATGGAACCAGAACAAGTATAGCTAGGCTATAAGATTAAAACATCAACAAAGTATTTAAGTCTGTATGCATTACAAACGTGCATTCTTATTATTCATATTACTGTTGGAGAGCATACAAGGAGCAATCTTTTTCCACAAGCATACATATGTGCTAAAGTAACATACAACATCTGAACAGTCTCATGCCTGTCATCACAGATTTTCACCTTAGCATCTTCCTCTTTATTGCCCAGAAATATTTTCATTACCAAATCCCATTGCTAGGTAATTCAAAGTAATCAAAAAAACAGCCATCTAAAGCTAAACGGACCTTTAAGGAAGAACATACTGATGAAGAGTGCCTTCAAATTTAGACAGTCTCGCCCCACTGCTTATTCCAAGCAGTGATATACAACACTCCACATCCATGCAAAAGTTTGCAGGGTTGCGGAGTAAATCAACATATGGAATATGATAAATTGTAAATATGTACACATACAGATATATAGAAGAAGATCCTGACACTTAAGAAATGAAAGGGAAGAGGGGAGAGGTGTTACTGGAAAAAAACCCTAAACAATTTCAAAACAATTTCAAAACATGGTTCCACAAAGTGCCATGGCAGCCCAGAAGAACAGACGGTGAGCAGGCATGAACAAGCAATAGCATCTGGAAGTACCTTACGGTGGTATTGGTGCAGCTCTATCTACATATCATGCAGCCCGCACCTGAGGCTGTACTTAATTCAGTAGTTCTATTAGGTTTTCAGTTACTGCCTGAGGATGGAAGGAGTTTAGCTACTGAGTTAACTTATATTCAAAAAAAAACACTATATTTTTTTCAGAAATTCAAATCAATATAGAACAAAGACAAATTATAATAAACTATTCATAAAAATTTATCACGTGGTGATAATTTTGAAATTTTTTTGGCAGGGCATGTAACTTTTCAGAGCTAATAATCACCATAGTCTCACCACTTACCCTCTCTAAAACAGCCTACTGTTTATTGTGGAATCCATGAATGGAAGTATGTGTCTACATTGTTATACTATCTATACTGTTATCCTGTAGCACAGACCAGGTATGTACTTGTAAACATTTAATTCCATGGACTAAAGAGCTCGATGGATTTAATGTTCGCTCTTCATTCAATTGTCAGGAAGAATCTCCAAAGAATACAAAAGAATCCAAGATATAATTGATATAATTTGTGGTTCTTGCTCTTGGGCATTCAGGATCTGATACAAAGCCCTGGTTCTCATGTACAGGCTCACTGTATTCTACATTAAGACCTTAAATGTAAGAACAGAAGAACACATATATACTAGACCAGTATCCTTTCCTGTGGCCCCAGCTGATGCTTATGGAATAAAAAGAGGAAGAACTACTTTCCCCACTCTACTACACTCCCAGATCTCACTGTTTTCCCTCCATGAATGCATCATCCCTCCATGAATGGATCATCCATTAATTTCTCTAATCCTTTTTGAAGGCATTTATACCTTTGGCATCTACAGTATCTGGGATAATAGGTAATTGCACATTAATTACTGAAGCATAACATTTTTGCATGTGAAACTGTGTTTATCTGGGTGAATACAAAAGAATTTTTTTTTACAGAGCAGTTTAGGAAGAAGCTATTTTGTGAAATATTTAATGAAAGCATGGAAATCACTTTTCAGTTACATTACTTTTGATTGTAGCTCCTGATTTTCCCTTCCCCAACCCCAAAACAGTAAGCAAAGTTATATAAAAGGCTGTTTACAAAGTGTGCTCTCACTAGATTGTTTTCTAGCAAGCAACAGCTTAAAATCATGCAAATTAGTTTGATAAAGCAGTAACTCAGAAAATGCTCAAACTGTCTAGAGGGTCAATGAACTTATTATACAAAAACTGGCAGCATAAGCAGGCTGACAAGTTCTGGTCTTTTGAAAATACTGAAAAAACTTGTTCTTCTAAGTGCTCCACTAGTTAAAAGCTCTGAAATAAACTTCTGTTGATGCTTTAAGTTTTCACATACTGAAAAATCAGTAGCATTTATATATTCCTTTCATTTTTGCTTTTTGCATACAGCAAAGTTTTACCAATTAGCAAGCACTCTACCAGTGGCTCCGTTTTGTCTCATTTCCCCTTTCTGGAGCTGAGTGAAAGCAGCTGAGCGGTGCTGGGGAGTTCAGGGAAAGGAATGTTGATTTGTCTGTTCTTTTTCATCCAACCGCCTACACAAGGCCGCACAGTAAGAGGGCCACAGCAGACTTACACTGTACCTGAAGATTCCACTACCTCATCTATGATCACTTGCTCTACTTTCCCAACACCAGAAGCATTATTTACTTGGAAGTACGTGCATACACACACACAGAAGCAAACAACCAACCAAAAACGCCAGATCTACATACTTAAATATACACATAAATACAAATATTAATGTATTGAACCTAAGAGGTTCAAAATGAAGTTCAGCCTACACTGATGCTGTCATATCACAAGATCTGCTCCATCCTGCCTTTCGTTGTATGTATCATAAGATACTGTTCCAGCTGCTAAAATGAAACTAAATTGGTATTCTCCCTCCTTTTTCACTGTATATTTCAGGAAGTTAGTGAGATGCTAGGTGAATATATAATAAAAGATAGAGAAGTATAAAGGGCAAGTTGCAAGTATTATCTTTATTAATCTAATTTAAAATCTTGGAAACAACCTGCCTAAAATTTCAGCTGCCTGAGTGACCAGCACTTAACCTACAGATCTCCACGGGTCTGTAATGACCTTGGCAGGATTACATGGGCTACACCTTCATGCAAATAAACCATTCCCTAACAAGTTAAGTACAAACTTCCCTTCTTTTCCCTGGAAGGAGTAGGTCTTAAAAAATACCTAAAATAAATATATGCACATACATACGTCTTCAAGATGGTAGGAAAACTCTCTTAGTATATAGGCAGAGATTTACTCTATTGTAGTTGGAGAGTGGGCATTTTTCTTACATATCTTCTGGGGAGAGGAGGGGAACTTTTTTTCACAATGCACATTTCACTGTAGACTATTGTTTCAATATCCTTTCAACTTGCTTCAGGTAAGACTGAAAAGAAATACAGGAGTATAGATTCTATCAGTGTACCGTACACAACTGTATTGTACACATAAGACATGGAAGATCACCTTCAGAATTACATTAGAAAAGACAATACATGAGTATCTTCAATTTGACAGTGAAATTTAAATGAAGTCAAATGACAAGAATACAGTTTAGATGTTCTTTGATTAGAAAATGGATACATAGCATCACTTCTCCAAAAGAGTCAAATTACACTGCTGAGTTTAGACAGAAATAAAAAGCCTGTATGCATTTATCCTCACTGTAATGAGAATTGCATGCTGAGTTCTTCACTGGCATAAATGCAGCTTCTGGATTATAACAGCTTTTCGTAATACATGCCATATCCCATAACATAGTGCCACACAAAGTCAGGGGATCAAAAAACTCCACCCCTCTTCCCTTCTACTGTTAGTCTTATTTGGCAGCCCACATCACCTTTTACATCCCCTTCAGGTCTTATCTTGCGAAGACTGACTAACGCGACAGAAAAGAGCTTAACTACCCATTAGAAAGGATATGCAAGCTCCAAAATGTAGTTCTGACAAACCCTATAGCTACACCATCAGGGAGAACCTGGTGGAAAGAGATTCTTATCCATATATTGAACAGTTACCTAAGGTTCAGTCCAGCAGCTACAAAATCATGCATGGACACTGCTGAAGCAGAAAGAGATTGTTGCATCCTTTGACTATGGAATTTTACCACGCTGTTAGTGTACTCAACCAGCCCCAAGCAACTAGAAGGCATTATTATTCATGTAGAGACCATATGTTAAATTTACCACTCAGTTATTAGAGACAGCCCACTATATTCTGCACGAAATTTCCCTAATAAAACATGCCATAGAAGATACGAAAACCACTGCACTGAAATTACAGAGAAATTACTTTGATAAATTTTGAATGCTAATTACTCCTCTTCATAGGCTAAAACTGAAAGTGGCAACAGCATAGACAGTTTAAACCATACAACAGACAGTATTTTCTAACAGCCAGTGGTAATCCTATTCTCTTTGGTTCTGTCTATATGAGCAAGAAGGCACAGCTTTCATTTAAATTCAGTGACTGGCTCACACGATCAAAAAAGGATTTGAAAACAGTTTGCAAAGCCATTGAATTAGAGTGGGTTAGAGTGATGAGGATCAAAGCAGAAGGGAGGTGGTGGAGTAATCATCCCTGGAGGTGTTAAAAAAAAAAGGTGTAGACACAGCACTTCAGGACATGGGTTAGTGGTCATTACACAGTTGGTTAGACAGCTGGACCTTATGATCTTAGAGGTCTTATCCAACCTTAATGATTCTATGACTGTAACTGAACACTATAGGGCTAGTAAGTACAATTGAGGAAAAAGGCCAGACAGGGAGAACTCACATGTACAGATTATGCTGTGGATCCATATCTTTCAGTTCACACAAGATCTATTTGTAATGGTGCTGTACACAAACAGTACAAGTTAACAAACTGTCATTAACACTTAATGACACTACATCAAGGAATGATTCCCATTCATAAATCCTTAATATTGCTGCATTTAATATATGGGGATTTTGGTAAAGTTTTGGAAATCATTTTAAATAAGTTTATCTAAATTTAACCCATGGTAAAAGAATTGGGTAAAGGTCAAAAAGTACTCATTTAAGTTGAATATGAAACATTAATGAACATGTTGTTAATATAACATGATCTTTAGCTCACAGAATTATGGATCAGCCTCTTCAGAGAGTTGAGATGACATTATGTACATATACACATATAGAGAACAGTACAGACCAAACTGGTTACACGAGATTCTTGAAGACAAAAGGTTAAATGAAATACTGTATATTGGGATGCATTTGCCATACAGAAAAAAAAAAAAAAAAAAATCAAACCACAAAAACCCACCCAAAACAAAACAAACCACACATGCACTCCCCTCCCAAAAGAGTGGAAAACCTGTCTCAAGCACTGAAGTGGGCTCTTTGGATTTTAAAATTAATATATCTCAATTCGAAGACTGCAGTTTCTTCCCTGTGATATAAAACTCACACATTTCTTTTTGACCCCACTTGATAGTTGTGGCAGTATGTTTTAGTAAACCAACTTATGGTATTACATTTATGCAAGGTAAAAAACTTAGAGCATTTTCTTTATTATGTTTGTTTGCCTGCATTTGCTTCGTCTTTCCTTTCAATCTGTCTGTCCTCACTGTCTTCCAGGGCATTCAGTGCCTTCTATTCCCTATGTTTAGCCTCTTTCACATTCAGATTTCCATCTCTTCAATCTCTGAAGGAAAAATACCTTCATCTTAACATCCACATCTTTACAGACTTCTTAAACACACACAAATCATCTTCTCATTTTTATTTTTGGAGATGTGAAATATTTTATTATGCCTTCTCAAATTTTACCCTGTTTAAAAAAGCTGAAAATAGAAAATGAAGCCTGTCTAGAAGAAAGAAAAAGGGTTGTAGTGATGAGATCCCACAATACAAAGTCCTCTGTAACTGCTTGAAGATAAGCTTCTGTATTCTGACATTGTGTCACAGGGCACATGCAGCAGCATTACTTATTTGCCCAGCAGTGGACTCAAAACACCATGAATAAAACAAGTTATCAAATCCTAAAACAAAGGTCCACTGCAAAACCTCAGTTTCTGATGACAAAAAAAAAAAAAATCATACATGGAGAAAAACAATCTATAGTGGTCAATAACCACTGACTTTTTCTTAATAGTTCTCATATATTTTAATTCTGAAGCTTAAAGGATTAGTCAGCAGCTTGAGAATAAGTCAAGAGTTTACAGTGAAAGAAGCTGTTGCTGCAGAAATAAAGGAATGCTGCAGAAATGAGTGGGGCAGTAAGAGGAAGGATAATTACACAGCTAAGGTATCCAAATACAGCCCTAGAGAATCTGGAATCTATTCTTGTCTCTGCCAAATAGCACCTGAGGCAAGTCCATCAACCAAAACTTTCCAGACACAATCAATAACTGTATGCTCCTTAATTTCCTTGGTGCTTGATTTGAAACACTAAGGTTTGGTTTTCAAAGTCTGGAGTACACAGGTGCAACTGAAGTCAGCAAAAATTGTACCCTGACTATATCAAGGGCTATGTAATGGTTAATATCATGTTAACCTAGGCATCTCAATTTGAACATCCACAACATTCTTTTGCCAGTAATCTCTCTACCTCTTACTTTCCTATACTTAATATGGGGAATAACATTACTCATGAGCTTGCAGCTATGCTGAGAAATTAGTTTATGAAATAATCAATATAATTCTTTCCCCAGAAAAAGTTTTTAACAGTATATACTGAGTGCAGGAACAGACCCAAGTCTGAAAAACACCGATAAATGAAATATTCTAACACTGGTTTTAAGTGAGTACAAAGCTACTTGTAACTCAGATGGAAAGAAAGTGAGAGAATGTATACCCATATATATGCGTACTATTTGATTTGGTATGTACACCTGATTGATAAAGTTTTACCTAGCATAGGTCTGCTTAACTGAGCCCACATAGTCACAACTGCTAGTGTTCATATGCATGAGGCATTCAGTTGCCAGCTTTGGGGCTAAGGAAGTTAGCCTCCATAAGGGAACTTCAGCATTCAGTTCCCTCATCCTGCTCCTTTCAGGTGTTTTGCCTAACAAGATACTGATCTAATAAAGGTTGGGTTTGTGATGTTGTATATAGTTGTATACATGTCCAGAAATATTTTAAAATATATTTAAATTAGTAAAGACCAAGTTTAAATAAAGCACTAAATATTCCAACCCCTGTGCTGCAGAAATCTCAGTAAAGCAAATATATTTATATACTATTTTAGTCTGGACTTCAGTGCAAACAGCGACCAGATTTAAAGAAAAGCTCAGCTAGTACAAAAGGCATCAAAATCCTTCCCACCGCTCTTCATTGTGTAAACCTGAAGGAACTGGACAGAACACACAACAGGGTCTTCAATATGCAAATGAAATACTCTATTTCAACCTGAACACAGGAAAAAACCTCTTTAATAGGAATGCAGAAAATGTTTTGTTGCTCCACACCTCTTTTTACCACACCCTCAACACTGGCAAAGACATGAGAGTGGTTGTGTAACTGATGATTAAAAAGTGGTTTTGGCTGACTTCAGTGTTTCAGCTGGAGAAATTCCCCTTTGGCAGTGACTGCATAGGACCAGACCTTTAGAGTTCGTTTACAAAATACAGGAAGAGCTGAAGTGAGGGGAAGCTAAGTATGTCATTCACAGCTTATCAGAATTGTTAAGTTTTATCTAGATTCAATGTTTCTTAGCCACAATTCAGCCAATTTTTCTAAAAACCTTTACCCTTCCTTTTGAGAATTAAGTTCAACTGAGTAAAACTGAATTCAAACAATTATTTTTTTTTTTCTTTAATTGCTGTACTTGAAGTACAAATCTAAAGAATAAATCTCCATTCAAAATAAGCTGGAGAACAAACAGATTTTTTTTTTATGGAAATAACAGACTTTCAAATAATCTTTCTATATTCATACGTATCGAATCAAAGTAAATGACACAATAATCTTCCAAAACCTTCTAAAAACCAAGGGAATTGTGTGGCTGCTCATTTATTTTGTTCCTGGTGTAAAACACTTCAGGTATCAAGGAAGACAAACCAACTCTAAGTCTCATGGGCCACCTTTTTAAGTTGATGCTGGACAAGTTTTAAATGAAATACAAAACACACAAGTTTTGTGTGGCTTCAGGGATTCAGATCTACCCAGCTCCCTCCGATGAACCTGAGAGGGTAGCAGTGATGGAAATAACAAACCCCTTTCTATTGTCTTTGCCTTTCTTTTTTATACAAACAAGTCAAGTTTAAATATAACGACTAGACACTGATTTCTCTAGATAACATGCCGGTGATTTCCAGAGAAAGAAAAAACCAAAACCAGCCCAAGGAAAAAAGACAAACAGCACCTCCCAACACAGGAAGAGCCTTTAGTTGTAATCTTTATTAGCTCTTCAGTAAAGAGAGCTTCTGAAAGTAGTATTAGTTGGGTATAGTCATCTAATTTTTAAAGCCCATGAATGCAACTAACAGGTGTTAATTTCTGTTTGTAGTTCTGGTATTTTTCCCCACTGTTCACCTTTAGGCAGTTCTTCTAACCTCAGACACTATTTCTTAAAGCACTCAAAAGCTTTGAGATAAATACCACAGTGATCTTGGATAGCATGGGTACTAAAATCTTATGCCTCTAAAAAAGGAATGTGAAAACTCCTTAAAAGCAAAAGGGAGTGTTAGGCTACCACTCCTCCCTGAATAAAAAAAAAAGCCCCAAGCTTGTGGAAAAATGACTAAATGGCCTAAACAGCTCTACGAACTGCTTTTCTACCTTACACTGACTATGTTAATCCTTCTCATTATCTCAAAATGAGGCCTAGCCTAATTTAACACGTGGCTATGCCTTTGGAAGTTAACTATTATTAGTTACCTATTAATAGGGTCAGTGTTTTTTTTATCTCTCCGTGAGGTATGCTGCAACCAACTTGAATCCTCAGCTGTACTTCAAAAGATTATTCAGTAAGCAAGTGGCACAAATTTATGAGCAAGTTAAGACTGTTTTTCCTTCCATTTCAGCTAAAGACATTCTAGTAACTGGTTGAAAATTATTCACTTGTGTCAGTTCAGAAACAAGACTTATTTTCTTGTCCATTGCCAGGCCATTTCCACTGATCTAAATGATATAGTATCTTTAATATGATTTCCAAAACTATGTAAGTTTTTATTTATGAGAAAGATTTAAGTGTCTACATTTTAAAATTGAGAAATTTTTTCCCTAGGCATGACTTAATATTTACACAGTTCTAAAATCCAGAGCATTATTAAACATATTAACCTCCCAACCAGCAGCTATATCAATGTCATACTATCCTCCTAGCTAGTTATCATGGCATACTCAGACTGGCTTATACTAACAGCCTTTTCAAGGTCAGAAGTTGTTGCAAAGACTAGAGTAAAATATTAACTAGTTTTGTGTTCACACTGTACCCTATTGAATGGACTTACACAGTCAAACACTTCACACACAAACACAAACATATATTTTCCCAGGACGAACCACCTGAATGCATATATACTGTCTCCTGCTGATAATGATTAGAGACCCTCCCAATGGTATTAGAGAAGTATCTGACAGCGCTGGCTCTTGACAACTTTCAGAAACAAAAAACCCTCTCACAACCAACCTCCCCTCCCCAACCCAGACCAACTGAAATAATCCTAGCTGAATAAAGATCACAGTGGTGAAATGACTATTACAGATAAACCAATGTGGTTTGGTTTGGGGTTGGTTGTTTGTTTTTTTGAGGGGGGTGTGTGTCTTATTTAGATGTGGTCCAATACAACTCAAATAGAACTTTGATAGTTTTGCTCAGAGGCTTTCTTGACTCTACATACAGTACAAAAAGATTCAGTTGTAGTTTCATGATACTGCCTGCATCCAAACAAACACAGGTCCCTGCTAAATAAACAGAGAAGTAAATTGAATGGAAATAAAAGACAAAAGGAACTGGAACTTAAGAGACTTGCTTTAGCACCAAAGTCACCAAGTTACATCTTCAATGCACTTCAGAGGCATGTTTATTGTTCCTGTTGACAACACAGCTAATATTCCATCATTTGTTGAGTATTTCATTTAGTTGGTGCCTGAAAACATGCATGATGCTATTACCAGACAACTTCTTTTCCATGCACAGAACAGACACTTAGGGCAAAACAAATGCAATCTCCCAGATTTTCCATGTACAGTTCTAAAATACGTGTTTCCAATAACTAACCCTATTTTAAGGGATGCCTGCAGCCTTTTGTCCACCCTCACACTTGCGTCTGCGCACACTCCCTCTCTTTTTTCCCTACTCCATCTCTGTTTGTAGGACCACACTGGAAATTAATCGAAAACGTACCAGGCTTTTGGAGGTCTGGTAAAGGAGGGCAGAAAATGACAAGTGTGAGGTCGGGAGCAGGTCATGAAAGAGAAAACATTGACTTGGACCAGTCAGCTGACAGTTTAGATCAATTACTAACCAGATTCTACCACTGAAACACACAAAAATGTGTTACTTTAACATTACAAAGGCTGCCTCAAGCAAGCAGAAGAAGGAAAAAACCACCAGTGGCATCTGAAATCCTGCTTCACCTTTTCTAAATCGTCTGCAATTGTTGTGTATCTTGTTTGAGGTGAACAGACTAGACTCAGACACAGCATTCAGGACACAGATTCAGATGAGTTATGGATGCATGCATACAAGTGCATATGCCCAAGTAATTCCTATGATATAATTTCTTTTCTTTCACTGCTATCAAGACAATGTTTTCATAGAGTTATTTATTATAACCCAAAGATTTCACCTTAGAGTGTGTCATAAGTTAGTTGGGATCCTATTGTTTTTTTCCACAGATATAATTTTACAGTTGTATACATTAAATTTGTCTATCACTTTATATACCAAAGCATCTCTGCAATGATCACCATCACTTATGTCTTCACTTTACCTTGGGTAACCACTCCCAAAGAGTACAGTGTTTCTACAGCATTATTCCAAAATAGGTTCTCATAATACACTAAATTTAGTAGTTTCATTTTAAATTTAAACTACATATGCCAAGCCATTGCTACAAGAAAGGCATACACCGTGTAAATCAGCATAATTTACAATGCTTAAGATAGTTTTTGCTTGTGGGACACTTTTATTAGCTTTGAAGAAGAAATACTTATTATTGGGTTAGGTAGAAAAAGATTCAATATTTACTTTCACTTCAAAGTTCCTTATAGCTCTGTGCTATAGTCACCTAAATTCAGTCACTTTATACACATGGGGGGAAAAAAACAAAAACAAACCCAAAGCTGCTTCTCACCTACAATGCTAAAAGTTTTCTACTATTTTCTTATCTTAAAGGAGTACACTTTTAGTTCATAACGTGTAGAAGGTAACCATTGTCTTTTGCTGTTCCTACCACTCGCTCTAGTAAAATTTGTTCTCTTTAATCACATCACATGTCTTAACACATACATGTCAGCTAAAGCTCACATGAACCACAAGCTTCACTGCATTCTTAAATGTGTTGATAAATGAATCAGCTTCTAAATTCTGAGTGTCTGCTTTATCATTTTGAGGACAAGGTCAAAAGTATGATGAACTCTGAATAAGTAAGTCAAGGTCAGGCTTAGATAAGCCTCTTCATAACGTGACAATTACAACTTTTCCTGAGCAACATAATTTGTTCAGACTGCTTCTCAAAACAGATATAAATTTGACAGTGGGGTGCAATTTGCAACTGCACTCCTAAATTGATAGAATTTCAGTAGAATTTGAACAGTGCTAATTGCAGTTT
Source organism: Chloroceryle amazona (assembly GCA_027560015.1). Lineage (NCBI taxonomy): Eukaryota > Metazoa > Chordata > Aves > Coraciiformes > Cerylidae > Chloroceryle > Chloroceryle amazona. The sequence goes on along the minus strand of JANHFX010013414.1, from coordinate 23,295 downwards.
GCTGCAACCTTTTATCTACAGTATTATATTCCCAGAGCTATTTCCAAATTTTACTGAAGCAGTGGTACTTTACCTATAGTAACAGAGTGCTCATAGTTAAGTAGTACAATTCTGGCCTGTTGTGTTGTAGGCTAAGATTAAATAATATAAATTTTTGTACTCTATTAAAAACAGGAGGGGATTCATACTCATTTCTGCTCTAGCACTTGCTGTTATGAAGAAGTCCATATGAAGTTAATTTTTAATTAGAAAGACATTCATTTAAAAAATAATAATTATTAAATTAAAGGCATTTATTATCCCACAGATGTATGTTATGGAAGAGTAAAACTTTTAGTATTGTTAAACAGAAATAGTATGGTCTCAGTTTTAATGAGCTAGTAATGAAGTTAAGAACAATCACAGCCATCTCAAGCCCACCATGAGCCAAGGACATAACACAAAAATGAGTTAAAAAGGCAAACTGCAGCAAAGAAAATTAATATCTTAATATCTTTGTGTTTATATAAAAATCTCTATTAAAAAAAAAAAGCAACAAAACACCAAAAAAACCCAACAAAAACCAAAAAAACAACCTACCACCACGTCAGTGAGCATGAGAACAGAATCACACATGACAACCCCACTCTATTCTCCTATCAGAAGGTAACACCGAGTATGTTTCGAACATGACTTCAAAACATGTGGCAGTGTAGTCACACAGACTAAATGTACTGTAGATTACTTGCCAATGGCACAAAAATTACTTCCTTTCTTCCTGCATAAACCTTCAATTTCTGACCAATACATATGACGAAACACCTTTATTAAGTGTACCTATCTGGAAGTAAACTAACAACTCTGAACATGCAAACTCTGATATAACCTGATCTATCAAACACCAGTATCCATGTTTTCTGTATGATATACCACTACTACAGCATTTACACACCTGTTTTCCTCATTAAATACAACAGAATGGCACTTTCCACTAAGCTTGAATGTTAATTTCTTTTATCCCACCATCAAATATAAATCTTTCCAGCTGGTGATAATACAAAAAAATAAAAAACAAACCCAAAAAATCCAAAACCAATACAAAACGCAACAGGTCAGGCAGCTTCAAATGTATAAAACATAATTTTCACATAGTTGGGTATTCAAGACTAATTATAAAATTAGTAATTAACGTGGTATGTGAGATCACAGCAGATCACTCATCTTACTCCCTTCCCGAGAGATGGCATATCAACAACTGATCTCAGACAGAAGGCATAGAGATAATGCTGGGCTTCAAAAATCATTACAGGTAGTAACACTAGTAAGAATTTAAAAAAAAAAAACAACAAAAAAACAACAAAACAAAACACAACAAACCAACCTTCCCATTAAACATGATTAAAGTTTTACTTAAAACCAACAAAAATCACTTGAATTACAATTGGAAGAGCACAACTGGTGCTTAAAGTGACATTAATTAAATTTCACTTTTGAACATCTTATTAAATTTACCATTAGATAGGCTATGCCATGCAAGTAAATAAATGCTATTTATAACTATCTCTAAGCCACAGCAACCCAGTCATAGAGCCATTTCCCAGACTGTTATTGTTATGCCAAACAGACTACTCTTTCATTTCTTGTCCGTTGTAATTACAGTTCCGTAATTGAAATACAGTAAATTACCACGCAGTAACTTTGAACGATGGTTCACTGAGGTTAAGCTGTCACTACAATTACTGTATAATAAAAAATGATAATTTAAATGTTCTACTTTTCTCTCAAAGAAAAAAAAGTCAGATATCTTCATGATGATATAAACAAAGAGAAACAACACATTCAGGCAAAGACAAAATCTCAAGTAGAAGTCCTAGGCTCAATAAACAAATCAGTATATATAAACTTTTCTAACCACTGAAGAAAACTACACATTTAAAAACAACCCTTTAAATGAACAGTCTTTATCAGAATTTGGTCATACAATATCTATCCAGCATCTTCCATATGTGCTCCTATTTGCTCATGAAGTATATAAAGCTTTAGAAAATTCTTTCAAGTTTCAAGCTTAATTTTAATCCAGTTCTACATTATGTTTTTGGCCATGACCAGTAGGATAACTGCAACTCATATAACATCAATGAGGTGTAGGGCAAAGATAGAATTTAGCACAGAGATGTCTGCACATAAAACTGGCCCTACGATTTTGACTTACATTGGTCAAGCACCATTTGCCTATCAAGTTCTCAAATATTTGACAAAAAAAACCCAAACAAACAGTAACAGCTGTGCACATCTGAAAACTGTTCCTATTCTTCTCCTCACAGACTTCCTGATGATGCTGGAAGAGGCAATTCCCTCAGTCCTGTTTTCGTCCTGTCTGCTTCCAGACACCCAATACCTACTGTTTCCCTTGTGCTAGCACTCATCTGACCATTCAGTAAACAAGATAAGCTCAATAAATGAAAAGGGCAAAAATAAAACAAAAGGAAAACCAGTAGTAAGTACTTGAAAAGGCAAGGTGGAATGATCTAACCAGGGAACAGGACATGACACAGGAGCTCAAGATAGGAACAGTGGGTTGCAAAGAATGGCAGAGAATTGCTACAAGCTCCAAAACTGTAAATTCAACAGCATCACTGGCAAAGGACACTAGCACTCTTCAAGGCATTCTCAAAGTTTCAGTGATTCCATTTAACCTAAGACAAGCAAATGGTCCTCTGTACTATACTGCCATCTGTTCTCCCTCGAAGTTTGTAATGAAGCAAATGTAGTAACTGCTTGAAGAAAGGGCCACAATTTCAGCTGTAACTAGCAATCAAAGTATTATATAAGTTCACGAAATAGAACTTATTCTCAGCAGATAGGAATCTCCTAGCCCAAATCTTTACCTATTTATTTTGCTAAGAAAATAGGAATATCTGAAAGCATCTAGTATATGAAATCTGTGGGAGGAATAATTTTTCCCTGAGACATTAATTGTAATCAGTTATTTCACCTCTGTTGCTTTCTCCAGGCTCTGTTGTAGATTGAGCAATTCTTTACTGTGTTGCTCTTTAAGTTTGTCCATCTCCATGTCATGGCTAGATACTTCTTCTTTTAGTGCTCCTTTCAAAGCCGTAAGTTCTCTCTCTCTCTTTCTCAAAATCTCTTCCTGTTGATCTTTCGCTATTAATACTTCTTGAAGATCCTGCTTCATTTGCATCAGCTCCTAAAGAACAAAATTAAACACTGCATGACGAGTTCCAATGGATGTGCTGTTTGTATTTCAGAGAAGGAAAGAATGTAAGTATAACCTCTTCAAGGCCGATTTCATGTTCCATTTTTTGCGACTTTTATAGTATGCTAAAAATTCACTAAGCCTTAATATTGTTAGAAGTATAACATATAGCCAATGTTTTATACAATGGATCAATGTTGCAAAACTACGAAAACATTTTGATGTCGTATGTCATGCTGTCTGTAAATAGAGTCAAACTAAGGTTGCAATTTAACAACTCCCTCACAGTCCTACCTTCTGTAGCAAGGGGCAGATAAGAAATAAGAAAAAACATTTTTTTCCCCAACGATAATTCCTTGTTGCCTTTTCTGACAGAAAGAATAAAGAAATTTGCTTCTGGAAGTGCTGAAGACAAAACAAGTGCTTCCCAGCTGAGTCCATGCCTTTACACCCTTCCTCCTCTCACCATGTTCACCCTAGAAGTCATTTCCCCTCTCCAAATTGCTGAGAAGTAAGAGGGTAGTCAAGTGAATCTGAAGAATACACACATGCACTTATACAAACAGAATAAAATAACAGCAACAATTATCTAATTTGGTCATTTTCAATCTGTGAATAATTGCACTTTCAAAAATAATGTAAACTTCCCCTGCACTGAAGCAGGATCAGTACATCTAAACTATTCCTGGACAGACATTATACATTCTGTCCTTAAAAGCCCACAATAGAGGGGATTCTACTACCATTCCAGGTAGCCGTGTTCCACTGCTTAATCATTTATATTGATAGACAATGTTTTCCAACACTTACTTAAAATCTCTGCAGCTAAGTTTCTAAGTTCTTACTCTATTCTCACACAACACAGAAAAAATCATCACTATCTCCTTAAAAGCAAAATCTTAAGATACGCTTTTGATTCTTCCCTCAATTCTCCATTCAGATGGAAGTCCTTTATAGGTAATGTTTTTCAGTACTGCTACTAGATATTCCCCTACTTATGCACAACTTTCAACTTCAGTACCTGAGATTTAAGACAGTAATTTAAGAGAGTAAACAAGTATCACCTAAACAAAACAAGGTATTCTACTCAGCATATCTTGCATAAAAACATCATTAATATTCCTGAGATGTATTGTCTGTGCTTTTGCTCCCTATTTTGCCTTTTAACATTTAGTTTCCATTACTTAAGCTAGTTGTTTGCATTAGTATTAACAGTAGTTGTTCTGGTACTACAAAGTTTTAATATAATTCTGAATTCTGATCTTTTGAACCATTATGCACTGATACTCTTTCACACCCCTAGCAACAAATTTAATAAGCAGTGTTCTCTACTCAATATCAGTATCTTATTATAACCCAGGCTACAGCCAATTAATCTTTCATCCCAAGGTGACAGAAAACCAGTTAACTGTTTTATTACTCTTCAAACTCTATCCCTTCTCTTCTCTCCCTGGTTGCATCAACAGAGAACCATCAGTTCAGAGACTGCTTTGGTGAGTTTTTTTAATTTACTTAGTTGAATCTTATCTGTCCTTGCTTATACGTACACCTTCTTTAGAGTGATCTCCCCTGTTCCGATTGATATGGTTATCTGGTAATAGTGGATAACTCAGCTGCCCCTCAACCATTAAGTTATTTTTTCTCCTTTTGTATAAAAGAATGGTGCTTATACTTTGCATTCCCTTCAGTGCTAATGTAGTTATGCTTAAGTCACCTAATAATGGTATTTTTTTTTGATTGATGTATTTTTTCTATCTGTATCTTAGTTCCCACTTTTTTCACCCTTTTTCTGATACTTTATAACTAACCTCAATCAGAGCCTCTTTCTCCCCTTCATCAGTATGTTTTGCGTTATCCAGTTCATCATGCATCTCAGAGAGCTGGTCTTGAAGATCTCTGATCTCAGTCTGGTGTTGCTCCTGCTCCATCTTCACTTGAAAAAGCCTCATCAGGAAAAATTGACAAAGTTTTTTAATTTGTAAATATACTAATGTGTTCCTTCAAATACTAAAAAGATAGAAGTATCTATTGCCATGTTTCGCAAAAGGAAACAGGATACAAAGAAGCAGAAAAATGAAATGTCAGAGGGGTAAAAAGACAATTCTTTAAGGTAGATATTTAGGTGGAAAGTTGCATTTTATTTTAAAACCAGTACTATATTCTTGACTAAAGTTCTCAAGTGTTTTCATATTTTAAAGACTTGAACTAAATATTATGACCATGAAATATTAAAACCTATTTGCACTAGAAGACAACTTTAAATTCATCAACCTTTCTCTTCCTTTCAGATATTCTAAAACATGCCTCTTTTAAATGGTAAAAACATTTCCTACAGTAACAGAAGTCACTCTGATGCCATTAACATTTTCTGAAGACAGAAGAACTTTTAATTGAAAAGGTTTAAGAAAAGGTACAAATCCCAATGAATTACTTATCTAGAAATAACTCACTCCTCTAGGTTTTGCCTGAGTTCCTTCTCATTTTCTTCCAGCTGCTTTTTTAAGGCTTCTTTTTCACAAATACTTTCATCAAGTTGCAACTGAAGATCTTTCAGGCTTGCTCGTGTAGCATCTCTCTCTTCTCTGGAATTTTGATGATTCTGAATTTTGTACACCAAAAGTTAAGCAAGGTAATAGACTAAGCATGAAAAAAACTAAAGGCTATTTTTTATTATATGAAAGAAGCATTTCAAGATTTTTGTATTTTTCACTTTTAGAAGTTCTTATTAATTTATTAATATTAAAAGTTTAGAATGCTTAATAAAACACACAAAGCACTGCTTTTTGATTTTTATTAGAAATGTTAGAAGTGAAGACTCCTCAGTGCTAGCTAATTGGTTTCAAGTTCAATTTTGCTCTTATCATGGACTCAAAATGAAAACCAAAAGAAGCCAAGCTGTTCTCATACCTTCAAGAGCATGGTTGTATTTAAATACTTTGAATTCGCCACTGCAAAAATAATGCTGTAATTAATAAAACAGCAGCTACATGGGTAATATAGTTTGTCTCTTACCCCATGTCTGTCTCATCAGTCAACATATTACCATTTACCTCGGCAGATACCCAAGAAATTTTCCATGCTCATGTAAACATTTTTATTCTCTGCTCCCAAAGATTTCTTAAAAAGAGTAACTACACTTAAAATAAAAAGTCTTCTGTAAAAGCACACATATATCTGGATTAAAGCAAATATGAAGCAAAAAAGATTTAGCTGGGTGATCAGTTGTCTCTTGCTTAGAAAAGCTTATGTGAAATAGTCAAAAGCTATGTAACAATAGAGTGCCATACCCGAATTTCTAGATCCAGTTTTTTCTCTAATTCTTCCACTTTCCTTTCAAGTTCTGCTTTTTGTTCCACCAATGCTTTTACTTCAGCTGAAGAATCCGAAACCTACAATTAAATAGAGATGTTTATTCCCACAAATCCAGGATGTTCTTTAAACAACTGTTTTTTAAAATCTAAAGTAAAGCAACAAGCAAGGCTAACAAAAAGTGTAGCATCAACTGCCTGTGCTCACCAGGAACCTTTCATACAGGTCAAGCCAAGCTCATGTTTTCAAAGGAACTGTGATTGATTTTCATAAAATGTTCTTGGTAATTGCTCAAGGCATGATGCCAATAGTAGAGAAAATATGCAAACCTGAAGAAAAATTCAAATTAGGCAATTATGACTTCAATCACAAGAAATTGAGGCCAAATTTGACTGAGATATCACCAGTTACACAAAATGGACATCAAAGGAATTCATGCTCATTATGTCAAGACAGATTTTCAAACACTGTTATTTTGGTGATTTCTTAAGATGTGTCTTATATTTTCCTTTTGACTAATTATAGCCCAGGATAAAATAATTATCAAAAGTAAGCATTTAATCCTTCTTATGCCATCACTGCAACAACTGGGCATTTCCTCATATTGCTTTAGAACTGAAAAAACAGTGCACCATGTAGCAGGAAACAAAACTTTTTGGTAGGCAGATCGCCAACTACTACTATCGTTATATGGCTTTTAAGCACTATTCTAGATAACTCTTTTTCTGAATTACAAATTAAAATACTCTCTTGACTTAGGTGTCTATCTACATCACTAAAATGAGAAGACGCTCCACCATTATTTTTTAAAGCTATGTGTGTTAGCTTTCTCTACGATCAAACAACCTTTTGATGTTCTTGTGAAGTTTGCATCTCTCTCCTCCTAAAATGTAGAAGAAAAACGTAGAAGTTCTCATAGTAGATTCTTTTTACACTCTTTTTTAGTTGTTAACAACTAGATTTCCTGTAAGTCACCTCAGTGCATGATTAAAATTAAGCTATACTAAGGGACTACAGGAACAGTCTAATTGAAGTTAGTGTAGGGATTCAAATTTTTAAAGCCCTGTTTAACAATGTATCACTATGAAACAAGACAAGACTTTAAAAAATTGTTCACCTGCATCTTTCCAGCAGCTCTTGACTTCAAAGTCTGAATTTTCTCAAAAACCAAGTTGACTTTCCTCTTTGTTGCATCATCATTATCAGCACTTCTAAAATACAGACAGTACAAGTAAGCAATGAGATGATCAAAGGTACTACTATGCTAACTTCAAAACAAATTCAGAGTGCCCACACTATGGAAAATTACCACCATAAAGAAACAAAAGTCTAATGAACCAGTAAGAAATTATCTTAACTATTTTATTAAGGCCTTTAAAGAGAGTCTGTTATAAATCCATATTCCAAATGTTTTCTAGAAAAAAAAAATAGCTCTCTTCTACAAGACTACAGCTGGTCAGAGACAGGTATTCAGCATAGATACTGTTCACACTGAAATTAGAAGTAATTAGAATTAGGTTTTCCAAGTCCTGACTACTGCACTATAAAATAACAGCTCAACAGCTCCCAGAACCTGCTAAGTCAGAAATTAAAAGAAAAGTGTATCATGTATTTTTTAAATTTATTTCTCCATCCTTCATCTTTCAATGAGTTATTAGAAAATACCAAATAAAAGTTACAGGTAGACAAAAGATTAAATGCACAGCAACAAGAGAGCTTCTGTCAAAACTTAAGATACAACACTTTGTTGTTTAAAAAAACCACACATTTCAACTGCCGTGAGGTATAATTTCAATTTTTATGAGCCTCCATATCACACAAAGTTTAAATCCAGAACTATTTAAGACAAAACATATTCTGATTCACAAATTTCAAGTCTATTTAATCAAATCCTGCACAATACCTTATGTAAATCCTAATTGCCTGCGTATTTTGAGATCCTATAAGGCCTTAAAGGACACAGCTGAGATACAGAACTATGAAACAGACATTTCCTTTATTATAGCATTGATTTCACAGTTCAACAATTTAAATGTAACAGAAAATAAACTTTGAGAAAAATCTCAACTTTGAGAAAGTCTCCTCTCCAAAAGATAACTATGTTTACTAACCCTTCCTTAAGGTAATTGTAAAGTATCTGTTTAGCAGTTTCTTCATTTGTTTGCTGTGCAACGTCTTGCTGGCCTTTTAAGAGATCAGGAGTTGCCTAAAAGGACAAGGTAAAATGTCAAAAAATATAATCCTATGAGGGTTGCAAGTACAATGTGTACAATTAAAGTTCTCCTTTCTGTTCTCTTAGGAAAACACTTGGGTACTGTGCATCTAAAGTTCACAAAGATCCACTAGATTATTGTCTTACTGCAAGAAGCAAGCGTACAACACCCCAAAAAAAAAATATATAATTTTGCATGGAGGTAAATATAATCTCAGCATTCTACTTTTGTGCATTTGTGCTTAAGAATCATCACATCATAACATCATTCACAATAATCTCTGCCCCTAACATCTTTCTTCACTCATACAAGTAAAAGCTGGTTTATAGACCATATTTTCTATACTTGCAACTACAGGAATAATTTTTCTATTTTCATTTCTCCAGAATGATTCTGCTATCCCATGTGGAAGCACTATGTGATGGGAGTTTGTTCTAATGAAGAGTGGGAAAATATGCATTTAACAATATGTCAGGTTTAGTATGCTAGAGTATAAACCCCAACTTAAGAAGTAAATTCAAAATTACCTGTATGTTAGGGACAGATGAAAATGTTTTTACAGAAATAACCTTGGCTCCTGAATCAGGTGCAATTGTGATTCGGTTTGGCAACAACAAAGTAGAAGTTACTGTTCTAACTTCCTCTCTCTTATTCTGTCCTGGGAGTGTAGACGACCTAAACATCAAACTCTCTGTATCAGCTCCATTTTGTTTATGGTATTGCATAGAACTGAAATTGCTGTTCTGAGTATCTTTATCGGGCATTTGCAATTTCCCAATACTTCGAGCAGAAATCTTCATTGCTTTGGTTGATGACTTTTGATCTCTAGGTAACTGCTTGTGAAGGCAAACTTCAGATGGTCTCAGCAAGTGCTCAGTTGATTTAGCCAAGCTTTTACTGAATTCACCTAAATAATCTGAATTTACATCAAGCCCTAATGACAAGGCACTGTCAACGCTTCTTGATCTTTTACGATCATCTGGATGAATTCTATTCCTTTTTCCAGACCTACCTCTTCTGTGAGGATCAACTTTCTTATCAAACTTTTCAATTAGCTGATCTACTCTTGGAAGTGAACCAGTGTCAATATCACGACCAGTTCCAGGCAAAAATGGGATGTATCTTCTGTTTTCATGACGATTAACATTGTCTGCATAGATGGCGTACTCTTGGTCATCAAGTAAAAATCTGTACAATGAATTTGCAGAAGTGGGAGTAGCTGATGAGGATGATGATCTTCGTGAGCCATCCAATACTGGCCCAGCTGAATCTTGTCTGCGGAAGGGAAGAACATCTGGTCTTGGTTTTCTTGTGTCTGCATAAACAGTAGGACTAACACATGGGGATCCTCCTGCAGGTGAAAATGATCTTGAAATGCACACTTCATTGGGACTGATTGTGCTACTAGGAGAATCCAACACTGGCTTATTTTGGACTTCTGACCTGTTCAAATATATCTTTTTTGAGTTTGCTTTGGTTGGCTCTGTAAGATATGTATTTGTTTTCTGTAGGGACACTACTTTAGATGAGGAAATCCAAGACCTTCCTTCAGTTTTTTCATCTGCAAAAGATTTAGAAGTACTGCGCACAAAAGATTGGTAATTATCCAAGCTCAAGTTATTTTTTTCAGGATCATAAGGCTGTAAAAGTTCAGGATGTCTTTGAAAGTTCAACAAATTGGAGGATTTCATTGTTCCATCTTTAAAATCCGATATTCCATTTTCCTCTTCATCCAGATTGGTTATTTTTAGGCTTTTGAGCACACAGGGCTGCACGTGCTGTGTTCCAGGAAACTTTGTGTGTTCATTGGTTTTGTCCTCCAACTTAAAAGCAGCACTGGAGTCTGTGTCTGTCCTGCTTACAGTCTGAGAAATGGCCTGCTGTTCTTTTCCAGGAGGAGGAGGAGGATTTTCTGACAAGCATCCTTCTGTATTGTTAAGTACTATGTAAGGATGTCCATCGATTCCTTGGACTCTAATACTGACACCATATGACCCCGTCCTAGAATTCTGTGCATTTCTAGTTTTTTGAGTCTCCTCACTTGCAAGTTCAAGAGTGACTTCATAGTCCTGCTGCACGTGCTTAAAACCAGCAAAATATGGTTCCATGATTACCAGAGGGTTATAGCTGAAAAATTACAAAAATGTCATTGTTTTAAATATTTTAGATTATTTCATTAATTACTTTATTACATTTATTACATCATTCAGTGTAACTCCTCCTTCCTTCTCTAGAGACTTTCAAAACCTGCCTGGACATGTTCCTGCAAGTGATCCTGTTTTGGCAAGGGAGTTGGACTCAACCTCAAGAGGTCCCTTCCAATGCCCACCATTCTATGATTCTATGAATACCAAAAGTAATATGCAGAGAAATCAATATACAAGCTATACAAAGCCCAAAGTGATTGCACTGTGAGACAAAAAAAATGTAACAGCTGTATCAATGTAATGTTATTTTAAGAGTGTAAATGTTAAGAAAGAACAATGGTTTAGATTACCTACACGGAGTTGGTGCTAGTTGATGCTAGGGTGGTAAGGCACTGGAACAGGCTTCCCAGGGAAGCTGTGGATGCTCCATCAGTGGACAGGTTAAAGACCAGGTTGGATGGGGCTTTGAGGAACCTAGTCTAGTGGGAGGGGTCCCTGCACATGGCAAGGGGGTTGGAACTAGATGATCTTTAAAGTCCTTCCAATTCAAACCATTCTATGATTCTAGTTGCTTTGAAATCAAATTACTTTAACTATAAGCAATTCTTATGCAATTTTTTTTGAGTCAAAGCACGTTTTGAGTATTTCCACTGCACTTTCATGTATGTTTTCAACATTTGCTTCTAAAGACATCTCAAAATAAACTTTTTCATTTATTATCTCATTGTAACCCATAAGAATGAACTTTTCTACAGATCAGTTTAGTAATCCACCAACTGTATTTTCAAGGCTGATAGTGACTTTTTCAGAAGCAATAGGAATGCCAACTCCAGCCCACAGGGGCCAATACTGTTTCAGTTCTAGAAAACAATAAATTAAACCCTATCTGCATTTTCAATGTTAAACGCCATTCTGTAAGAGATGGTTATGTGGCTAGTTTACTGTCTGTTGCATATGAGCTAACTGTCTAGTGGCAGAGGCAATGCAGTGACAATAAGAGCTGTATCTATAAATGAATGGAGCACAAGACTATGAGATTGATGCAAAACCTGGAGGGAATAAACTTTTGAACTGAGATGGAGAGTTGAGTAATCACTGAAGCTTGACAGAAGCAAGATCACTTAATGAATAATCAAGAAGAGCCAACAGGATGTCTCATGGAAAAACCAATCTTTGCAGCTAGTTTCACTCTCCTGTCTGTCTCAGCATGAAACATCTTCATCAGATATTCTAATTAACATCAGAAATTTATTTTTTTCCTAACAGTGAATTAAAAATTTTGGCTCAGTATTCATAGTATTCTAGTTTCCACGCAATTCTTCCTTCTAGTAGGACAATGCCCCTCAAAAACTTGTTCCTCTCCCTAAAAAGCTTATATAACCAGATAAAATATAGAACTTTGTAGAAATCAGTGTTAAAACAACATATTTAAAATTAAAACATTTTATTAAATATTTGAAGGCTTTACTTAAGAGTTCCTGTTTTATCTGATGTCAAGCCACAGTGGATAATACTCCCATGGACTACATCACATCAAAATGTATTTTACAATACAGAAAAGCACTGGTTTTGTAATATTTTTAAATTTTTCTTAATTAAAAAAAATAGCATTGCTGGTTTTCCTCACACACAGCCTTCTTGATCAAAACCTAAAACCTCTAATGATATTAATTGTTTACTTACAGTTACGGTCATATTTCTATACACTGTAGAGTTGGCATCTCGGACTTTAGCGGGCTTACAGCAATAGATTAAGAGGACTGAAGCTGTTCCTCTCCCATCTGTCTGCCCCACTCCACTGATGGGCGTTACCATGTCAGAAATGCAAACATCTGAAAACTGGCTGAGCATACACCTCAGCCATGAAAATTTTCAGGCTGGTATACTCAGGTAAGTGCAATCAGCCTTGTGCTCCGTACTATTAATGATTGAAATTGTGACATTTGATTCAGTGGAGGAGCTGACAGCTGGGGGTGCTTACAGCTACAACCATCCAGTTTTAATCTTCTTTAAGTCTGCAGAAGCCCTCAAATGTTATGACAGAACAGTTTGTTTACTCTTTAGCTGATGAAAATAGGTTAGATATTTTAACATTCATTAGGAAGAGATTTTCCCTGTTTGTGGGGCTGCTTAATGTTTCCTTGTAGTTAGTTATACAAAACAAACAAACAAAAAACCCAAAACAAACAAAAAAAACCAAGCACACAGCTTGTTTTTTGAAAATAGAGGGTGATAAAAATTCTAGTTCTAGGTTTCCTAACAAACTAATACTTCTAATTTTAAATAGTATAGTCTTGTTACTGATTTTATTTGCTGTCTCAGAGGAGTTTAAAAAATATAATTTCCAGAGAACAGAAGCAATGAATCTTCATACATTATTAATTAGAGGGAAGACTGTCATCTTACTATTTTATAAAATCAGCTCTTATCTCCTATTTGAGAAACAAGTATTAACACAACAGCATATACAAACTGGTCAGAAGAAATAGCTACTTCAATAAATGATTTACTTTTTAATATATTCTACTTTCTAAAACAACAGATAGTATAGTCATAGACATATAACCACCAATATCTTTCAGAGATTAAAAATTCAGCTGCTGTTTAGAATAATGACAGTATATTGGCACCTTCTGATCAGTAACTTCAGCTACTGTTCATACCAAGCCAAATTTTATTGAGAAGCAAAGTTTCACCAGAAGACTTGTAAACAGACCAGAAGAAAAAAAAAAAGCCCGACTTTCTGCAGCTACCCCATATAAACTTAAAGAGATGGATTTCCTGATCAACAAGTTCAGTAAATCCAGTCATCAGCTAAAGCAAGTCCAAAGGAACACAGAGCTAAAGATGCAGGGAGCACAGCTGGGCACAAATAAAGCAAATCTGCTCCACTTGGTAACCCACTACCTTCTCTTCAGAGGACTGAACTTTCAGAATTCTGAAAATGTCATGGTATTAAAAGCTAAATTGTCCACTTACGTTTTCTTCCACGGAATTTATTTCCAAATTTTCTTACCACACACACACACACAAAAAAGTCACTGCCTATATTATTTAATCAGTGCCATTTTTTTAAAAAGAGAGATGTAACACTTTATATGGTTACTCCAGATTTTTTGCACATTCATAGCAAAATGCCACAAAGTAACTATAAAATGTGTCCTCCAGTTTTACACAACGTTGAGTTTGCTCTCCAAGCTAAATAATGGATTCTTTGTGCAGCTGACTGTTCAGAAAGTACCAGCAATATCACACAAAGACAAAGTGGGTATTAGGTCAGTAATAAATGACAGTGCTACGGAAAAAGGACAGGAAATAACTGTAGGAGAGAAGAGGAAGGAAAACCTACATACTGTGAGGGTAGAGAAAAGGAAGCAGACATGATAATTCATGGGAAGACCAAAACTAATGTTTTCACACCTGGTGGAACAATCTCATAAACATGCCTTGCAAGCATGAGGGGAAACTTCATCACTGTCAATTCTACCTCCAATTTGAGGCTCCTGCAAAAGGAAGATGGGCCTGGGTTGCTGTCCCTTTTAGTCTACATTGAAATACAGCTCTGGGGTAGCTGAATTTACTTGATCTACTGTTTACAGGAGAGTAGAATGGAGAAAAGTGAAATTTTAAAGTTCTAGATATGGGACACTAAAAGGGGACAATGAAACTCATTTAAGAGCAAAGTGACAAAATCCAGCAACAGAGAGACACCTGAAATAAGCCTGCCATCTTTCCAGTAGATTCCTTTCCCCCATTTAAGATTTTTTTCCCCACTTGAGGTATATTTTTTTGTCTATATAAAATTATATTTTTATCATATCCGACAGTCATTCCTCACAATTACTGTAAAGAAAATTGTCATAGTTACGGAACACAATAAAACTTCCATTCATTTCTTCTTGTAAACTGACACTCACTGTCTAGTAAAAAAACTTTCAAAAGGCCGGTACAGAGGATTATCTACAATACATTGTATCATAATTCTGTATATGCAAGCTTTCTGCAGGCAGCATTGGGGGAAAAAAAAATACCCTAAGAGAGATTAATTTTACTATTGGTCAGCTTTTCTATTGTCAGCATCAAAAACCTACCTGCAATTTCTATAAATGAAGAAATGGAAAACAGAGCTCCGGATTTTAAAGTATTCTTTCCCTTCAAAAGCAGCCCAAAAGCTGAATGTTCCACCTCTTCTTCCTACTTATTAGAATGAAACAGACTGTGAAAAATTCTACTATGCTTAAAAAAAATCGTGAGTTGCTGGGAACTCAAGTCATATGGTATGTATTATTCAGAACTCCATATACCAGTGTTACACCACAAAGACTTACGCTTGCTATCACACAGACACAAGACCAAATTAAAGCATCTCTTCAAGTCTCCAAGACAGGACATACCTATTATAGGAATTATAGAATTAATTTTACTTATTTTATAAGAAGTAAGCTAGCAATTTATGTTCTTCCCAAAACACTACATATAAATGAACTGCACAAGCTATTTCTAAAGTTAGTACTAGATCCCACCCACCACCTTAGATACAATCCCTCCTTATATTGTCCCTACATGCATCTATATTACTAACTGGTGAAGTGCAAAGAGAAAAGGACCATGTTTTGACCTGCTTCATTCCATTATGGTTCCAGAACTACATCTCCAACATTGCACTGTTACCCACAGTGGAATTCATACTCATTGCTAGTCCAAGCTGTGCACAGTGCCCATGTAGAGAAGTAAATGCTGCAGGATCACATACCCACACTGCAAATGGTCACTCGAGCCTCCCTTTGAAAGAAGTAATTCCAGCTTCCTTCCTATGAACCATGTAGGTCTGTGCCTTGCATAAATGCAACTTGTTTATTTGCTTGTTTTTGACCAAGTTGCAATTACATATAGTAGTCATATAGCTTTTGGTGCATAATGAAAAATGAAGTCCAGCCAGGAACAGTGACCCATAGAGAATTGTGGGGACAGAAAGAAGTATGCCATCACAGTAATAAATTTTAGTACTGAGCATTTCAACATTTCTGAATCAATTACTTTCATTTCTATTCTCTGAAAAATATGATTCTCTATTCTGATTTCAGATGGCATCCTAGGGATGATGAGTTAAGAATTTCCTGCAGGATGAAAATTCCAAATAACACTTTTCTTCTGTAGCTGTTAGTGGAGGCAAACAGCCATGCTTGGGTTAGCATGGAATACACATAGTATTTTATCAATTTCTCCTGAAATGCAGTATAGCAAAGTGGATGTGTCTTGGATTTGCTGCCTTAGAGACAAGAATTTAATTTTCAGTTCTGCTCAAATATTAAACCACCTTATTCAGCTGTTCAACCAATAAACCAAAATATGAATAGCCACCCTTTCAAGGGCAGGAAGAGAACTGTATTTAATAGGCTGTCAGTAGCAAGAACTTGTGACAGCAGTTAGAGCAAAGATACTCTTTGCTTGGTTACAGCTTGGTTCATATTCCCTCTGTCTGAAAAAAAGTTGCATGTAAGGAAGTTCTCAACATCTCAAATGTAAATCTTGTTAGTCCTGGGAAGCATGTCACAGATCAGGCAAATGCTTCAGCTATGTCAGAAACAGGAGGTTCTACCGGTTTATTTTGAAGATTTTTTTTCAAAGGAAAATCTGCTTCAACGGCAGCAAGTCAAGAAGGCATTTTGGCAGATCCTCAGGTCTCACAAACTGTCAAAAGTTTGAGGACAAGGACATAATATAGATCCCATTTCCTTAACTTTCTTTGTATGAATTCACGTGGGCATAATTTTACAGGACTTATCCACAGAGGAAAAATGGCATGACCTACTAACCTTGCTTACTGAGTGGAATTTAAAGCCTTAATTTTTGTTAATGATAAAAATATTAAGAAAACCCCAAATTTCTCATGTAATATTCTAAACTATTACCACTGAAAAATATATTTTATATCATTATTAAAAAGCTCTGATTTCTCTTTATTGAGCTAATTACTTTCCAGATTCTATCAAATCATAAACAAAAAGGGAATCAGAGACAAAAGCACGTTCAAACTATATTAAACCAGAAGTCAAATTGTATCCGAAATACAGTTCCAAGAAACTAATTCATGTTGTCTCTCTCAACTAGTCCCAGGACCTGTATACCCGTGCTAGTCACTGGAGGAAGATGAAGATTTACATTTGTTTATTAATAATTATGTTGTTATAAGATTTATGTGGACATGAATACCTGCATAAGTGCACGTGTACCACTGTATTGTTTCAGCTCCCACATAGGCTCATATACACCTTTACAAGTTCTTTGTTGCCACTAACACAGAATCTGATCTACTGAGGTTATTTACTTGCACTTTAAGTAACCTGACACTATTGCAGTACAATTAACATTTATAAACATCAAATACAAAAAGCAAGCATACAACAAAACCTTATAAATACTTATCTCCAAGTTAATGATATACATGTGATATGATCACACTTGGTTCTTCGTAATTTTCTAATGATAAACTTGCAAAGGAGATTAAAAAAAGAACAAAAAATATCAGTTACCAAGAGGAAATTTTATGTTGTGTACTCTATTCTAGCTTATCAAATTCTAAATATTCGTATCTGTTGTACCATTGACGGAAACAACAGCTGAGTGACACAAGGATACTTACATACTCTTAAAAGCAGTTTGTGATTTCAAATACAATAGCTGGTTTGTATCCAAACATCTGATATGATTACACTCACTCCGCAAGAGATTCTGTGTTGTTTCACTAGATTTTCCTCCAATTGTCATGGTTAGAAATTTTGCATTTTGTTCCAAAGGAAATTACCTTAATACATCCAAATCATATCATTATTGTTTAAACAGAAGAGAGTATCCTGTTCAGATTTTTAGAAGGTCAGGCAAAAATCTCAAGTTTGTTGAAATAGTCTCTTAGAAAGCCCTTCTCAGAGACCTGGCAACATAGTTAAGGCAACACTTTGTTAAATAGTTTTGTCAGTGCTTCAAGAAAACGAAATTATTTATAATATTACCTAAAATAAACAAATAAAAAAGGTTCTCCTACTGGAAAAAGTTATTCCTTGGCTTCAGGTGTGACATATCACTGGAACTTCTTCTCAGCATTCCCTCTCAAAAAAATATAATCTTGTCTACAGAAATCGCAGTTACATCAACACAACAGATGCAACCAGCATAACCTTGACTATATAAGTACAGCTTATTCCTAAATAAAATTATTGATGAGATATACAAGTACAACTGCATGTAAAGACCAAGCTCTCACCTATATGAAGACTTGCAGAAAAGTGTTCATCTCTATGGAGATCCACGTATATAAGTACAAAAACTACATGTAAAATAGAAGTCATATTTACCCAGCCAACATAAGGCCACAGCTTCATGTGTATTCAAGCTGATTATGGCTCCCATTTTTCTATTGTTAAACTTTGTCTAAATTACATTGTAAACACTTGGCTTCACACCCATGTAGTTTCTTTCAACTAACTCAACCATGCATTTTAAAATTTAAATACATAGTCAGAACTGCAGGCCCTGAGCCCAGACACCACGAGACAACATGATGGTATCATCACACTCAGTCTGAGTGACATAAGCTGAGGAGAAAAGAGAGTGTCTAGATAACTGCACAAAGGAAAGGAGCTTCACAGTGTTCTCCACCAGGAGATACATCACTTAGGATTATAAATCCTATGTAACCAAAGCTGCCTACTGTGGACCCTGTACAAACACTCAGCACTGGTTTAACCATCTCCCACATGCTGCCACTCTTCTCACCTTCACACTGAAATAGTGTAATTACCAGGGGGGAAATGAGAGAGGTAGGGCTGCCTCTTTATGAGGCTTGAAGTGTTTGTGGAATTATAATGTAACATTGCATGCCAATTGTTCTTGTAAGCAAAGGGTGGTACGGCTGAACATTTGCTCCCTGCATATAACAGCTGATGGTGTGGAAATGACTATATGAAGGCATATCCCAACCCATTACTAGTTTCAACAAGGCCTAACAAAATATTCTGAGCTTGATTCACATCACTGAAAACAATCCTCCATCTCTATACAAAAGCTCAAGCTTTACCCACCGCTTCTGCATTATGCTTTAAGATCACAAATCTTTGCCTAATTTTAAGTGGGTTTATGTACATAAAATACATCTTCTATACTAATAAATTTCATCAGCTCTTAGAAAATGTCCTGATGCGAGTGAGACCAAAACTAATTCTGTTCAGGGATTTTACTTGTTGGCTAAGTTCTTCTAAACAACTACACTGTCTAAAGTTAGCAGCATGTTTTGCAGATTTCAATAGAATTTAAAATAGGGTTGAAACATTCCTAATGGCTGGTAATTACTTTTAAGGCTTCAGCAAGTGTCTGTGAGAGTTTATGCACACATACACAGAGAAATACATAGGCACATATGCCTATGAATGTGTAAGCATGGGCAGCCTAGCCAGTAAGTCTCCTTTCCCTAATGCACATGTATAGTTTCAAAATCGACATTTTAGCTACATTAGAATGGTGTGTGTAATGTACATATAATAATTATGAGTGTCTGCAAATGCATGGAGTCAAATTCTTGTCATGTTCAGACTGCTGAGAGTCATGTAGCTATTTCAATGGTAACGACTCCTAGCATGTCTGGGGACCCTCACAGAAAGGGGCTATTCTGGTAATAACTGAGGCATCTTCCACTCTTATCAATCTCCCTGATTGTTTTTTTTTTTAACTGCTTTCTGAGATGTTTCTCCAATCACCTTTATTCCTCATTGTTCTCTGTCCTTACCAAAATGAAGTAAAATGTGAATAGGTTACTATAGAATATTCATTTTAAATCTCACACTATCAGTCTGGTTAATGCAAAAGATGGATCAATTTTTTACTAAAACAGAGTTCATTTGGCTAAAAATGTAGAGGCATTCATGGAAAAACTATACTATGTATTTAAAATGTTTGGCTATGGACTTTGCCATCCACTCTATTTCACATTAAAAAAAAGGCAGCTATAAGCCTACATGTGGATAAACTTCTTCAAGGAGACTGCCAGCTCTGTTGGCAGAGATGGTACAAGGTCACAGCAAATACACCGAGCTCTAATCCCAAACAAAGTGACTCCATGACTACAACTTCACTAACTCTTTAGCACCTGCATTCCTAACATTTTAATTTCTTAGGTTTAAACATTAAATTTTCATACTTGGCTATACTAAGAAATGTTCCCATTTAGATTTAACTCCACTCAGTGAGTCAAGGCCAAAGCAGTTTCTGAACTGTGTTAATGCTTCCAGGTAAACATTCCTGCAATAAACATTCCATGAACACATGAAGTATCTTCCCTCAAACAATAACATGGTGACACAGCATTCTCAGCGCAAGGATTCTCCATTCTTTTGCCAAGAAGATAAAATGACAAAAACCAGTCTTTGGGGTTTTTTTTCCACATTCTACAAATGTAGCACTCAAGCCATATTAAAAAACCCTGTAAGCTGCCAAACCTAAGTTGAAACCTACTGACGTCAAGTCAGTACCATCTTCCTTAGTATGCAGTTTGTTGAGACCTATCAACAGAACTGGAGAAATTCTAACATATTCATCTCATCCTGGCCACTCAAGACACAGTTGTTAATCTCTACATTGTACAGATGAAGTTCTTTGTAAAGCCCAGATCTGAATCATATCACCGAACTGATCAGGTATAGAAAATAACCTCTTACTCAAAAAGAAAGCAGAAGTGGAGCAGACAGAAGAAAGAAGAAACACAAATTTCTTAAGCCTGCTTTATCTACATACATAGGCAGTAGGTAGCTCCATCTTTTCTGTTGCCCTTCAGAGCTGCATGGATAAAAGTGGTCCCTTGTTTTAACATTCATTGCCATTTCTCAAAAATCTATTAACGTCACTGATCTTGACTCGATTCTTGCTAGCTCCTTTCTACCAATACAGGTAGACACAGGCTTGATTTTGCATAATCAAGCTCATGAGCTTGATATTAATACACGTATTTTCAGGTTATCAACATAGTAAAAAGGTAAGATAACGATGACATCATCCTCATCATAATTATGAACAATAACTTCAAAAAGCAGAAATGGTAAAACAGGCTACAGAATGAAACTGTGCTGGTCTAACTTTGTTTTATTTCCAGCATCAGCAGAATTCTTTAATCTCAAAATACTTATGTAGCTATTTTTAGTAATAACCTCCCATTATGGTCCAGGCTAAGTAAACTCCTTGCACATACATTCATCTTGCATTGCTACATGACAAAAGACTTAAAAATTCTAGTCTTAGGTCATACCATTTCACCTACACACTTCAGATGACATTGCAGAGCCTAGACAAACCAGTTTCACCAATACGTCCAGAAAGATCAACTTCCTATTACAGAAGGTAAACTAAAAGAAGGAACTGTCACCAATTCTTTCTTTTCAGCTTTGTCATCCTTTTATTGAAGTAAAATTTCTTACACAGCCTATACCACAGAGCATTTTTTCAGGAAATTAAATTCCACATCCTCCATACAGGTTCCCCTGACAAGGTGTATATAAGTGTGTTCTAAGACATTTTACTAGTCACGGTGAGATCTAAGAATACAATTAACAGAAATTAAAATAATCTGGTTTGCTTGGAGGCAATTCAGGCAGCCTAAGCAGTCATCCCATTTATTAGATTTAAAACCAAAACACACCTGAGTCAGATAATGAGAATAAAACCAGTTCTGTGATACACCCAAAGACTATAGGCTCTTTGGAAAATCACCACAAATTCTGTAATCAAAGAGGGTAGCAATGGTAAACCCTCTCTTTTAACATTACTGACATTTGCTAAAATAATCCTTTCTAGTGTGCATTTCCACTGAAGTGAGATTTAGACAGAGTTGCAATTCAAGGTGTATATAAATCAACTAGGAATTCTTTTCTAATGATAAATATATTTCAACACCTCTAAATTGTATATACATAAATTGTAAAAATATTTCTTTATACTTCATTTGAAGCACTGCATTTTTATTTGCTCTTTTTTTTTAATATATCTTAATATTAAGCTGAAAAAAATCTACTAGGAACAAATATCTTCTCTTATGTGAAAGATTATCTCACTATCCTAAGATCATTTGTAACAAAAATCAGAAATATTTCTAATTTTACAGAGTTTTCTGTTTAAAATGTGTGGCTGACTGTGTCTCAAAAAGAATAACATCAATTAAAAAGGGGTGTAATTGCCTTTCATAACATGACAAATTTCTTCAACTCCTTTGTAAAACATGCTACTTACTACACTACCAATTGGTACATTCCAATACTGTAGGAAAAGATTGCATTTCAATTTATAATCTTAAAAAAAAGTCTCGAGTTCAAACTATTACTTGTTATTAACAACAAAAAAAAGGAATTTATAGCAACTTGGACTACTTTTATATTAATCAGTAGTAACCACATCTGGCTTAGTACACGTAAGTAAATTTATTCTGTGTCTAACATGAGAAAAAAATGAGACAAATCAATGACAATGACATTGCTAGAAAATACAATTGCTAGCCAAACAAGCTCTTACAATGCACCTTAAGAAAGTAATCAGTGGTTTGGTTTTGCCATTTTAATTATATTTTTATATAAGTTTTAAAGTTCTGTTAAAATCAGCTCTATATAGTTTCTTGACTGAGACGTGACAGGTGTCAGAATAAGTGTGTCAGAATAAAAAAGTGTCAGAATAAAAAAGTGTCAGAATAAAAAAGTGTCAGAATAAAAAAGTGTCAGAATAAAAAAGTGTCAGAATAAGGGTTTATGATTCACCTACAGGATTCACTTCATATGACTGTGCACAAGTTAAATGCATTGTAGATGTTCAGATAAAAAGAAAACAAACCCATGTTTCAAGAATATGTTTCCAGTATTTCTGTTTTGATAATTATTCAGGCTATACTGCAGTGATTTTTTAAAAATGCTCACATATTAAAAGAACAACAACAAAAAAAAAAAAAAAGAGAGAGAGAAATAAACCTGCAACAGCTATTCTTCTGTCAACTGCAGATGCTAATCCAAACTCACCACAAGTTTTATCGGAGCAGTGATCTCCCCATAAAGTTGTCATCATATGGGAGGGATATAATTTATATCAGATGAAAAGTTATTTGGGAAGAAGAATAAATGCCTGAACTGCCGTTCTAAGCTTTTCCCATGAAAAAGAAGAAACACACAATGCGGACACACCCTTTCACAAAAATACGCTAATTCGTGGAATAAAAGGGAGATGAAGAAGTCAGAGTCCCTCAGCTCAGGAATGCAAGGAATCCCCGGAGGAATGTGTACGGGCAGGCGGCCGCGGTGCCACCGACGCACCGCGGTTTCGGCGACCCGCGGCTACAAGAGCAAGGCTCACACCCTTTCCCTACACGAAAAGCTTCTGGTCAGGAATTCTCTTGCTGAAACTCCCTCTC
>JANHFX010013411.1:0-51612 GCA_027560015.1 Chloroceryle amazona | reverse complement strand
AATGTTGTGGGAAGAACCATGAAAGGAAGAAAGGTTTATGGTGGCTAGAATACGAAATCTGGAAAAGTAATTCCACCTAATAGTGACTGCAACAAGGCTTGGTTTTTCCTTGTTGTGAAACTGACATCTCTGAAGACAACTTATTTTATAAAGAACGACTATCCTGTTAAGAGCGTGTACAGTTTTTATGCTGTTTTATTTGACTTAAAGGCTGGAAGACAGAAACAAAGTGAGTTCAGGCAAATTCACTGTAGTGTAATTTATTTATAGTGCCTTTTTTCCTTGAAGGAAAATACCTACTTTAAGATGTATTTTAAGACTGAAATTTTGTTCTTCAGTATTTGTCATGCAGTAGAATGGAACCATTGAGCTGGTTTTGTTTCTGATACCTGAAATGAAAATACTATGTTCTAAAATTGTCACTTTTTTCAGCTTTATTATCTGTAGCTTATTATGTACATTGTATCCTTTAGCACTGTCTGTGTTATAGCAAGATATTATCACCTGCAACGTGTTTAACACAGGCTAGAAGTGATGTTAAACATTGCGGAATTCATTTGCATGTTCTTACTGTGCACTAATAGATTGTTTTCATTTCAGTTGTGTCTAAAGTATCTTTATATTCCTAACTAGATTCTCAGTTTAAACGGAGGAAGGAAAAGGGTGACAGGACTTTGGTTTGCTGTTTAAAGAGAAGGGAGTGTGAGCTAACTGCGTGGGTAGACAGCTAAAGGAATAAATAGTTCAGCCTTTCCTACAGTTCTAAAGACTCTGCCCTGGCTCAGGAAAGCACGCGTGTGCCCACTGCAGACAGCAGCTGCTTTAAGTCAGGGCGCTTAAACACATGTGCATCCCAAAGGATGTGCCTTGAGGTTCCTGGGTGCAGGGTCCGTTGAACAGTGACACTTTGCAGGAGGAAAGGGTCTACTTCTGGAAGGTACAGCTCACCTGGTTGCTAGCTGGACCAGCTAAAATCTGGGAAGAAGAAATCTTACTTGGGACTGGTTGTTTTAATGAAAGACTGTCACCCTAAATTCCCAAGAATGCCAGTTTTGTGTCCTTGCATCCTGCAAGTATGTAAAATTACTTCTTTACTAAGCTACTATAATAGAGTTTCTCATATTTTTCCAATTATACATTACCAACAAAGAGAGGTGCCCAGAGCAAGACTGACTTTGCAAATGGCTGGAATCTTCTAGAAGGAACATCATGCTGTCCCTTAATTAAAAGGGCAAATTGGTTCCAGTTTTTTTTATATGTCAGGAAATGAAAACAATAACGGCCAAAACATAAATGGATTTAGCAGAACCCATCAGAATATTTTCAAATATTTTGTAAGTAAATAATCTTTGTGAGTTTCAAGAGCATATACTCAGTTACCGTGTCAAAGATCGGGAAAACCTGAAAGTGAAACTTTTACTTGTCCAAGCTGAGGCAAAAAGTAATGGGGAAAAAAGATCATAAACATAAATTATTAATCAACGAGGATGATTAATGCAAACATTTAGTTTTAAGGTTGTATTCCCTGTTTCCTGGTATGGCCTATAATCATTACGAGTGTCAAGTGTTTTGATTATATAGCAATATATGTGAAATTAAAAGTATATTTAGCATTTATCGTGCTAACCATCCTGAAGTCTCTTTTTGCCAGTAAGCTTTGGTGGGTGTATATTGGGTTCCTTGGGTGCAACTAGACATATTCACCAACTTTGCAGGTAAAACCAAATCACGTAAGAAGTGTTTAGTGTTTGGGGAAAAGCCTAGGGACAGCAAGCTTTTCAGTGTTTCTTACTTGAAAAGACCAGTTTGTCAGAATTTCATGTCTCATTTTCAGTGGAGGTCCTTCCATCGTAGTGTTTGTCAGAAGTCACCATGCAGTGACACCAGAAGTACTTGCTGGGTACTAAGAACAGGCAACACCGTGTCCCCACGAGGCTGGTCGGTGGAAGAAGTTGCCCAGAGGGGTGGAGAGCTCTGCCCATGGAAGGCTTGGGGACGTGATGGGACAAAGCTTAGAACACCCTGGTCTCATTAGGTCTGCTTTGAGCAGGGGCTGGGCTGGGGACCTCCCTTCCACCCTAAATTGGGCTGTGACTGTGTAATGAAGGGGCAGTGTCTGGTGGCCTCCCTGGCAGGGGGTTCAGTTGCTGGTTTGGAACAGTAACTGCTGTGAGATGTCATCAGTGTGCCTTGTGGCTCTGTGATTCTGGCTGCTGTAACGAGTTCTGTCTTGTGTGGTAATGAGTTAGCATATCCAGTATTCATCTCTCGTGCTTTTGTCACAGTTCTGTATGATTGTGTCATTTTTGTATTATTTGAAAGTATTTCTTCTACAAAATAAAATAAATTTGCCATAAAGAGAAATAGAATTTTGTTGTATGTAAAAATATAATACATTTTTGGAGGGGTTTCTATCTGCCACATTCATGATGCTTTCATAAAGAAATGGTGTATTTTGAATAACACTGTGAATTTAGGTGAATGTAATGAATTTTCAAATCAAAGAGAGAAAATCTGTGGAATTGGAGATGCTAGAGGGGTTCCACTGAAGACCTGAGAGGGACGCAGAGTGTAAGGAATGGCAGGTATGTTCTCCCACCTGCTTATCACTCATGATAAGCTGACAGCTGGATCAGAGCCTCCTGGTTCAATATTCCTGGAATTCGGGGGCAGCTCCACTTAACACCACCTTGAAATGCTCTTTTTTTTTTTTTCCTAACAGAAGTTACTACTTTGTAGATTTGTATTGGGAATAGGTTGACATTATGAGTTCTGTTATATTTTACTTAGGACTAATTCCAAGGTGGAAGCCACTCAAAAGAACACTGCTTAAATTCTTTAGGCTGAGCTTTACTGCTGGAAAAGTTAAACCTGCCCAATGGCAGAGAGGCCATTCCTCAGTTTCTCTCTTCTACCCTAAGCTGCAGGAGCACAAGCAGAATCATTCTACTGACATTTGACTCCCGTCTCTGTCCAGCCTTTGCAAGACAGAGAGTTCAGGTTATTTTTAAACAGCCTGCTGGAAATAGTCATTCTCAAAACCAACCACCTCTGCCTCGCTACCACCAGGATCCAACGGCAGAAGCTATAATGGGTATGTTGGGATGGGGTTTCTCTTATCAGAATGAAATCTTACAGGTATTTCTTGCTGCAGTTCTTGTAAGCACTTCACAAGACTCGAGTAGGGTAAGTACTGTATAAAAAAGGCATTTTTTTTCTTTTTCTTTTTACTTTAATAAGCTGTATGTTGTTTCCAGCAAATGTAAAATCGAAGCTTGAATTTTCAGGGAAGAGGGCACTTCACAGCTTGTTTTGACTCAAGTCTTCTCTTTAACTGTAGAGCGATACATCTTTGAGAGGAGGAAAAATGTATTTGCAGAGAGACTTGAGAACCTGCAGGCTAGCAAAAGCATGAACAGTTTTTTTACAAGATATCACATAAAGACTGTTTCTTTTTCCTGAGACCATGCTGATTATCAGTGAAAGAAAATGCTAAAGAGCAAAGCTGATTTGTTTTTTGAACCTATAAATAGCAGTTAAGTGATTTGTGTGTGTTTGGAAAATCTCAGTGTTCTTGGAGGTAAATGCTTCTTAGGAGTTTTTCCTGGCTTCTTATGATTTCTAATAATACATTAAATTTGTACACACATATCTAGGTTATAGAATCATGCTTCCTATAGAATGGAGGTATTCTGTCCTTAGAGTTTGTTTGCAGTTAGACCATCCAACTAAAAATACAGATTCAGCAGCAGACTTGGCGACTTCAGCTGTGGTGGTAGACAAGGAAAAATGAGGAAAACCTGTCCAGGAAAAAAAAAATGGGAGATTTCAGAGCTTTGTGTTGACTGGGTTAGTGCACAAATTTACTATTCTGTGTGCAGGCACCACACTGCTGTCCTGTGACACGAGTTGCCAGGCATAGTTGTTTGGGTCTAACCAACTAAAATGCTGCTTGCTGTTTTCCATATCTCTCATAAAGTGATTAAGGAAAATTGCAGCTACATTATCAAGACATAAGTGAAGTGATCGGTGTTTAACTTCCTCCACGGAATTCAATTGGCCTAGCAATGCTGATTCTTAATGGGCACAAAGAACAGGCACTGTCAGGGAGTTAGGAATTCGATCACTTTTCCACACTTCACTGACATGGTTGTAATAGGGCTGAGGCTGTTGCTGATCTATGAGTGATAAAAGACTTGTGATCTGCAATGCTGCATATGAAGACCATGATCAAATCTGTTCTAGGGGCATGTTCCTTGCTCCAGAAAGGTGTGGGAACTTCAGGTGAAGCGAGCTAAGTGCAGGATCCCCCACTACCCAGCTGTTGCATCTGCTTGGTAATACAAAGCACATCCCCAGATACCCTTAAAGGTAAAACCAGGCTGCACAATATTCAAATACAGGAGAATGAGCAGCAAGGTGAATGTCCTGAGATAAACCATGTTGCATGTGCACAGACACGCTGAGGGGATCTTCACAAAGAACAATTGCACCTCTGCCTTGCACGACATGATCCTGGTGACTTGTACAAAATTTCTCCAATCAGAACTTTGGAATTTATTCTTTTGTTGTGGAGGTCAAACCCATTGCAGAGTAAAATAAAATAATTACCCCCCAAAATATGTGGTTCTGAAATCTAATACTCAGTTAACCAAGATGTGAAAGTCAGGGTGATTTGTTTTGGTGTTTGTTCTTAAAATAAAACATTTTAGGATGTTCTAGTTTTTAAATATTTGATGGAAAAAATGGAAGCAGAAGTTTTGAAAAGGAAAAGTGGGCTAGAGGAGAGGATCTTTCAAGCAGTGACAGTTGTCTTGAAGAAAATTCTGCAAGTGGATGATGAATGGGGATGAGAATGAAGAAGTGAAGGCAGCAGGGCCAAAACCTGTGAGCTAAACTTGCAAAGCTTAAAGAAGACACACAAGATGGAGGGAAGTCAGTGCGGATAAACTTGAAATGGAGCACCAGGAAGAAGGAAAAATGCAAGGGGTGGTGGAACTGGGGTTTGTCTCATTTCCAAGCTGCTGTGATTACATATTTCAGAAAGATAAAAGAAAATGTGGCAGCTGGGCCTTGCTGCAGAGACAACAGGAATTGGTGTGCAAGCAGCACACTTGGTATGCTTTTTCCTCATGAAAAATGCTATTACAAAAAAAAAATCCACAAACCCTTCTAAAAATACTTAGCTCTGATAAAAAGGGGTGGCAGGAAAAGCAGCACATGTTCTAATGGTGACTGACCAGGTAGGGCAGGGTAAAGTGGCTTGCTGTTTAATCCTGTGGGATTACAGACTGCTCAGTCTCCTATCAGACATCCTATAGACCGAGGATGCAGTCACATGATTGTTACTGCTTCCTCCCCGTGACATCACTGCTTCTGCAGCCACACCGCCCAAGGAAGGATGCTATTAAAATCTTTGGCACTGGGCTAAATGATGTTGCATTGCAGGTAAGCAACATAATGGAAAAAAAAATGGATTTACTGTTTGCTCCTCATGCTGCTGCCCTAGAGCTCCATCTCCATCGGGCAGGGTTTCTGCTGGAAACCGAAGCTGCCCGGTATCTGTGCAGGCAGAGGGTTTGCAGGTGCAGAAGCTGCCTGCTGGCTCTGCTCTGAGCCGAGCTCTCGGCTGACAGCTCCGCTAGAAACACTGCCAGATGGAGCTTTAGAGCTGAAGAAGGCCCTTTGTCCCTGGGGTTTGCTATGGCTCCTTCGGGTCTCTGCGGATTCTGGGCTGATTTGAGCAACCACCATCATCCAGTTGTGCGGGGAGCGAGCAGCACCACCGCCGTTTGCTGCATTCCCTGCTTTATTGGTTTGTTTGCTTGGTTGGTTTGGTTTTTTCCTGGGTGCCTAAGTGAAGCTGTTGTTATAAATGAGTCTGAGCTTATAAAAGAACGACGATTAGCTTGCCAAGGGGGTTAGAAGATGTATTTGGGAAAAGAGGCTATTCCTTTATTATGAATTCTTGCTGATGTGCTTTGAAAGTACCTTGTTCAGCAGGTTTTCTGCATAATTTGCTGTAGTGGAAGGTAGGTTTTGCTGCTTGTCCAATATAGGCATGAAAAACTCTTCTTCAGAAGGCACATCTGAGATGACAAGTGGATTTTTACTACTTACACAAAATGCTAATCACCAAAAGGCTGAAAAAACCCTGCTAAAGTGCTTTTTTGGACTGTTGGTATTTATATAAGCAAAGTCCAGAGGCTGCTTCCTTTTCCTGGTGTGGGTGTTTGTTTATGCATGTTAAACAAATATGTGAAGACATATTTATGGAGGAAAAATGGTGACTCTTCTGTGGTGGTGTTTTTCTCTGTATTGCTTTTTTAATATGTTTTAGACTTTAAAAATACATCATTACTTTTTAAATTATTTCTAATACAAATGTTAGAGTGCAGGAAGCTACATTAATTTTTGGGCTCATAGTAGTCAGAAAAAAAAAAAAATGATACCTTTATTTTATTTTAAGAATCCTGATAAATAATTCTGTGCCTTTGACAGAGAACAGAGGATGACTCAGCCACAGCTTCATCAGCCAGAGTCAGGTGACTTTTCATTCGGAGTCTGCAGGAAGTTTTCTTACTCTTGAAAATCCCGTTCTTTGTTCAACTAATTTTTTCCCACTTTGGGAAAAAATCTGAAGATCTGGCAGGCCTAGGTTCTCCGTGTGCTCCCCTGTACACCTGTGGGGGGAGTTTTGGGATCTCCTGTGCTGAAGGAGGTTTTGCGTCCTAGTGAAAGATGAAATCTGGTTCCCAGTGATCACGTGTGCAATGAAGTCAGGTTCAGAAAATAAGTGGGGGGAGGGAGAGTAGAAGTATATAACAAATTACTGAAGTTAAGTAAGAAAAGGCAACGGTTCTTCAAAGCTGAATGGAAAATGCATTTCCATTTTGTCTCCCATAGAACCTCTTTTTTTTTCCCCAGGACTGAGCCTCAAACCAGACCAAAATACAGACTTGTCTCTCTGTGAGGTGGCAGGGGGGGTTGCATCTTGCCAGTGCTCGTGCTGGGTTTGTTCTCTCAGCTCCCTCTGAGCTCAAGGCTGAGGCAATTCTCTCCAGTGCTGGGTGTGAGTTGAGCGTGCTCTTACTCACCAGGCGCACCAAAGCTTGCCTTTTTGCCCCCAAGAAGGGCACAGCAGGGCTGCCACACGTGGGTTTTACAAGCTCAAGGGGGTTTTCCCTGACCTGGGATCATATCTGAATGCCCTGTGGAAATGTGTGCAGGGCAGCGGTTCTCCCAGGTTGAGTCAAGCGTGTTTTGTGCAACAAAGGACAAGGTGCCAGCCTTAAAAGTGTGCTGGGGCAACCCAGAAAAGAAGGACTTAATTCTTAGCAGTTATTTAGTATAAAAGGGTGACTCTGGCACCATCCCCAGCTGGAGGCCTCTCTGCCTGGCAGCACCAGGATGCCATGCCCTGGCTCCAGCACATGGCTTCATGGGTGCTCCCCCTGTGCCTTTTGGGGTCTGACTTTGAAGGGTAGTACCTCTTCAAAGGTTGTGGCTGGGGTTTGCTGAGCAAGCACTGGAGAAGGAAGAAGGGAATGGTGTTGGAGGGGAGTGTTTGCCCTGGGGTTGGAACCTTCCTATCTGCCTGGAGCAAATGGGCTCTCTGGAGTGCTGTTAACTCTCCAGTCTGGGAGCTGCTTTATCATGAAGTTGTTTGGGCTGGAGGGGAAAGTGAGTGGGATCAAGATTGTAGCCCAGAGCTCATGCAGAAGGAAGGGGGAAGCTCCCACCTCCCTGCCTCACTCATGGCTCGGGGACATCTCACCTGCACTGGTGGCCAGTAGAGTATTGCAGGAGCCCCAGTCAGGTCTGACCTGCTTTCAGCTCAGTATGGTGCACAAGCCTCAGAGAGCAGCACAGTGCCCATAGGCAGCAGTCCTTTTCCAGCTTGCAGAGTGTCCAAGGGGAGCGTGTGCCTGTTGATTTTTCCATTCAGCGAAATGGGACCGGGTTGCAGAGCAGGAGATGAACTGGTTTGTGTGTGTCCATACACGCACGCCAGGTATTGGGCTTTCTCAGATTTGTTCTGGTCCAGCAGAACCAAAAAAAAATCATACACAATCATTGTGCCAAAAGAGAAGCTCTGGCAGGGTTACGGTAGGCTGCTATTTCAAAGCAGCTCTCAAACATCACCCCAAGGAAAAGGCTTCCTCAGCCTGCAGGTGGGGGAGCTTCCTTTTGGCATTATGAAGTAACTTGTCTTCAACTGCACAGCCCATCAGCATCAAACCCTGCAAACAGGGAAACGTTACCCTTCATCTGTGTGCAAACGACTCGCTGCCTCCACTCACATCATGAGAAGTGACGTAGTAGGACAGATTAATGGATTTACTACTGCAGGTTTATCAGCTTTATTTCAAGCTGAAGGCTTAAAAAGGTTTTCAGAGAGAAGTGAGTTTACTGCCATTGAGTTCCCCCATTTAAGGGGAAAGCTTTTTAGAAGTGACTCTGTACCAGGGCATTTCTTCTGACAGAGCAGCTCTGTGCTCTCTGAACGCGTTTGCCTTTTTTGCAGTCCAAGAGCTGTGTCGTCGTCCCCCCAGTCTTATCATTTTCTGAATGTGGAGACAAAAGAGCAGCACAGGAGACTCAGACCTGGTGCTGCAAAGCTTGACTTTGTGTGGCTTGAGGAGGAAAACATCCCCAACACTTCAGCCCTGACTTGGAGCTCTGTGGCATTAAAAACGGCTGCTCCAGGAGGGAAATTCCCCCTCTGGACAAGAATAGAACCTATATATGCTACTACACTTGCAGCCTCATCTCCAGTCTCTCCTGTCTTCCCAAGTTCAGGTTCTCACCCCAGATGCCAAAGGCTTTCTGAATCTTAGCTCATGAAAATCTTGTTTCCTTCAAGAAGCGAGGTGGGGATTGATGCAGGCCCATGGGGCTCATCAGCCGAAGCTGATGGGCTGTTAGTAGAGGGGCATCATTTAATAGAGATGTTTCAGTTCGGGTTCTATAGCCAGCAATACTTCCCTCCTGTCTTTTCCACAGCTATGCTAACAACTAAATTTCTTGGAGGGACCTTTAAGACTCACTGGAAACAGAGATGTGAGTTTTGCTTTTATTTTCCTTTTCCTTTTTTTCTTTTTTTTTAATAATACGGAGCAGATTTTTGAGTTAAAATTCCACGTTGAGCTTGCAGGGAAAGAGCTGGGATATTTTTTTTCCCTTTCCCTGTCTGACATAACTCAGCATCTGAACTAATCTTGCTCAGACTTTCCAAGAAAACTTGATCAGTGCCCAGACCCATGATATTTCATCTTGAAAGGAGAGTCATCTCAGGAAAGAGCAGGGAACAGGACTCTGAGGTGAGGTTCACCCCTGGCAGGAAGAGAAACAGTGTGGCCTGCGGGCCACCCAGGAGAAGGAAAGGAGAAGAGGAAGTCAGGCTGTTGCTGAAGAGTCAAGAAGCTCTGGTGGTTGGTTATCAGCACCCTGGGTGAGCTGGTGTGCCTCATGTATCCCCATGCTTCCCTTTGCCTGCACTCCTCACCAGCCCTATTATCTCCTCTGCACTCACCCTCTGAACACGTGGAGAAGGGGCAGTCAGAGGCTCTGCTCTGGCCTGGAAGGAGCCTTTTGTGCCTCAGTTTCCTGCCATTTATCCCACACTCTCCCCCCTGCCTTCTGTTCCTCTCCCAGCCCCTCTCCTCTGTGATCCATGATCCAGTGCCCTGTGTTTTTTGAGCTCTGCTGTGGCTTCATAATTTTTTCCATCAGGGTTACTCAGGGTGAAGCTGCACATTAAAGATGTGACTGTATTTAGCTTGCCCACGCTATCATAGCAGGAAATGCCTTAATATGGGGGGGGGGGGGCATACAATAAGGTGCTACAACGTTTTACTATAACCTTTTCTGCCTGAGCTTGTGTGGCAGGAGCCCGAGGGCATGCAGTGCTATGTGCTTGGATGTGGAGGCTGCTCAATTGGTCCTTGGATTGCAGGGATGGCATCTGCCAATTTTAATAACCCATCTTCCCTCTGTATTTCTGTCACTTTCTTCTCCATTTTATATGTGCTGTATTATGTTTCCAAACAAGGCCTGTAACTGCATTTAGCATTTTCTTCTTTTTCCAGGAGCCAAGGCCATTTGAACACTTGGTGGTTTTTAAACACTATTGTTAAGACAGAAGGTCAATGACTCAATCAGCTTGTTCAGGCTGAGGCTTCTAAGGTGCATATCTTAAAATGCCCATGGATATTTTTCAACCCGCAGAAAAATACCCATTTAACTTGCCAGTGATTCAGCCTGCTTCCTTTGGTTGGAGACCTCTTCCTTGTTAAGATCACCTCCCAACAGCATTTTACTTGTTGTTTAGAAGACTCTCTCATAACTGCTCACCTGCCTCCTCTGTCCTGTAGAGCACCACATCGTATTGCGACCATCTTCTGTGGGCCAGATGGTGGAAGGGAAATTTACATCTGCCACCCTTGGCCTTCCTGGCTCCAGGCGAAACAGACCTCATTCTCCAGCCCCTCCCAAAAAGACACATGCCCCTGATCATCTCCCAGTACTTTTCATTCATGTCTTTCAAGGTGACCCTTTTACTAACCGTCTGTGACGAATTCCCGAGCTATCAGCCCCATCTTCTCGTGCCAGGTGGCACTGAAGAGCTGTGGCGTGACCATGCTCAACTCGAGAAACTTTATCCCTCAACTTTATTCTCCTGTGACCCTCTCTGAACACTGACTTCTTCAGCTCACTCTGGGGGCAGTGCTGACCTCCTAATTGCTTGGATTTGAGGACTGGGTGGAGAGTGCTCTGAATCCATCTCTGCGACGAGGTCTAAATCCTTGGGATGGATGGTGGATGGATGCTGGCTCTCAAGACAAGATCCCTTTGCTCCACAGATTGTGCTTAGCACCTAATGCCTGTGAGTCTGGGGCACTGTGCTCAGCTGCTGTGAGAATGCAGTACTGGGAATGGTCAATACCAGGATGAAGGGCATAGAGAGTGGTAAATCATTCATCAGCGTGGAGGGGGCTTGTGATGATTGCCAGTTAGTAAAACAGTAAGACTGTATTGTTCATTTTTGGGTAGTATGCAGAATAAGTCCTAGAGATTTTCACAGCCCCCATGCTCCTTAGTTTGTCCAGTACCTGCTGTCACATCATGCCATATGAACACAGTTAAATTCATAGAATCATAGAATGGTAGGGGTTGGAGATCATCCAGTCCAACCCCCCTGCCAGAGCAGGGTCACCCAGGGCAGCCCACACAGGAACAGATTCAGGTGGGTCTTGAAAGTCTCCAGAGAAGGAGACTTCACAACATCTCTGGGCAGCCTGTTCCAGGCTCTGTCACTCTCACAATGAAGAAGTTTTTCCTCATGTTGAGGTGGAACTTCCTGTGTTTCAGCTTGTGACCATCACCTCTCCTCCTATCACAGGACACAGCTGAAAAGAGTCTGGCCCCTTCTACTTGACACCCACCCTGCAGATATTTGTAACCATTCATAAGATCCCCTCTCTCAGTTTTCTCTTCTCCAGGCTAAACAGCCCCAGGGCTCTCAGCCTTTCCTCATAAGAGAGATGTTCCAGTCCCTTCATGATCCTCATAGCTCTCCATTGGACTCTCTCCAGTATTTCCTTGTCCCTCTTGAATGGGGCAGACCAGAACTGAACACAGTACTCCAGATGTGGTCTCGCCAGTGCAGAGTAGAGAGGTGGAGAACCTCTCTTAACCTTCTGGCCACACTCCTCTTTATGCCCCTCAGGACATCATTTGCCTTCCTGGCCACAAGGTCCCATTGCTGTCCCCATGGAGAATTTATTGTCCATCGGGATGCCAAGGTCCCTCTCTGTGGGGCTGCTTTCCAGTGGGTCTACCCCTAACCTGTACCAGTCCATGGTGGTGTTCCTCCCCAGGTGTAGGACTCTACACTTATCCTTGTTGAACTTCATTAGGTTTGCCTTTGCCCAGCTCTCAGCCTGTCCAGGTCTCACTGGATGGCAGCACAGCCTGACGGTGTGTCACCCACTCCTCCCAGTTCAGTATCGTCACCAAACTTAATGAGAGTACACTCCATTCCTTTATCCAGGTCATTGATGAAGATGTTGAGTAAGATTGGACCCAGAACTGATGCCTGGGAAACACCACTACTTACAGGTCACCAGCTGGGCTCTGCACCACTGATCACAACCCTCTGAGCTCTGTTGTCCAGCCAGTTCTCAACCCATCTCACTGTCCGCTCTTCTAACCCACATTTCCTGAGCTTACCCACAAGGATGTTCGGGAGACAGTGTCAAAAGCCTTGCTGAAGTCAAGGTAGACAACATCCACTGCTCTCCCTGCATCTACCCATTCAATCACACTATCACAAAAGTCCACTAGATTAGACAGGCATGACCTCCTTCTAGTAAATCCATGCTGGCTACTCTTGATACCCTTCTATTCTTCCATGTGCTGAGATACAATTTCCAGAATGAGCTGCTTCATCACCTTTCCAGGATTGGAGGTGAGGCCAACTGGTCTGTAATTATCAGGGTCTTCCTTCTTGCACTTCTTGAAGACTGGACTGACATTGGCCTGAACAGGCACCTCACCTGTTCTTCATGATGTTTCAAAAATGATGGAGAGTGGTAGAGCAACAACATCCGTTAATCTGACCAACCATTTGGATCAGTGGTGTGCTCATGTCTTATGGAGTCATGATTGACATGACCCTGAATCACTTAAAGGCGTTGTGCCTGGAGTAGGATCTCTCCTGTTTTGTCATCGTATGTGTATTGGTACCAGAGATAGAAAAGCCCCGAGACACACTGTATTTTGCTTTTGTGTGTCAGCTAACTCACACCACATTTGGAAGAGATGGAACAGGTGATGCTTTAGAAGCCGTGGAAAAGTCACTCCAAAGAAATGTCAGTTGAAGACCTTGCAACTGACCTTTAGGCTTCTGCTTTCTTCCCCCAGCCTCTGGCCAGGTTCACTTCTTCCTTTTGCTGCAGCAGCAGAGTCACTGCAGAGCGGTAGGGTTTGCTGCCTGCGTGCTGTGATGTTTCACACAGCAATTGCCCCGCTGCCGTCTTCGAGGAAGACAGCATGCAGATTACAGCACGGAGGTTCATCTGCTAGAAACAGCTCAAGTGTTGAAGTAATTCAGTAACTTGTGATCTGTTGAAAGGAACTTGAAACGTGTTGGAATTGCATTAAAAAACTGTGCTGCCTGCCGCAGTGCGATGTGTCCAATTAAAACAGAACACAGGATGAGGAGAGCGTAGCGTGGAGCTAGCATGTCTAGTAGCAACAGGCCTGGGCCAAGGCTTTTCCTTTGATGAGTGTTCAGCTGGTTGTTTCCCATCAGTATACTTTTCAGTTTCTTTGAACTGCGGGATGTTTTGGTCTGTGCTTGCTATGTCAAATCGATTTCAGATCCTATCAGCCAGTCAATATAATACCTAGAATGTCAGCTCGAGGATAGGGCTCTTCTAGCTGGGGCTTTTACATTTGCAGCTGTGGTAATAGTGCTATAAACCTGAGATGCTGTCAGCATTTCCATTGTAAAAGTAATTTATTGATCTTCAGTAAAACTTAGCTCCGAGCTGTAGTGTATCATACATCTGGTCCCAATCACATGATGAGTTCACTCACTGCGAGACCTTCAATCTGATAATACCACTAACTTTTGGTTCTTTAAAAAAATAACAAAAATTAAATAAATGTAGCAGAGACCTGCAGTCCATGCAGCACCTGCTGGGCTTGTTGGCAAGTCCCAGCCCAGCAGGCAGCTCACTGTATTCACGCTTGGCTTCTGTAGGTTGTTTGCACTAATTGCTTCTTTGCATTCTTTACATAGGAGGCTTCAGTGATTACTTAAAAATCACCCAGATTCCTACAGCCATCAAGCCTCCCAGGTTACTCCTCAGCACTTGCTTTTCTTGACCCATACCTCTCATGCAGCACCTCCGATGTTTACAGGACAATGTCTCTTTCTAGCTTCAGAGTATTGTGCACCAAGCATGGCTAGCTGGGAAATCCAGGACTGAATATCAGCTTGACCTGACCCAGGCTTTCTGGAAGTTATCTAGGGTGATGTGGCAGCCAGGAAAGACTCTATCAAGAGGTGCAATTGCCAGTGCAGCACTGCAGCCACTCTTGATTAGTGTATCAACCCCTGCCAGGACCTTACTCCATCCACAGAAGTGCAGTAAACTGGCATGGATCTAAGTCCAGGATAATCTACTAACCAGAACCCTGTGAGTTGAGAAGATACATAGTTCAGCCAGATTTCTTTGTTTTCTCATTTATTTTTTTAGCAAGAACCAGAGAAAGCAGTGTTGACAAAAGTAGATACACTAAGCTAGTCAGTAAAAATAAGAGCTCATGGTTAAGAGCTGAGGGTTCTCTACTGGATTGCAGGGAATAAAACGGCAGATGTAATTCAAAGTCGATCAATGTAAA
The DNA here is from genome assembly GCA_027560015.1 of Chloroceryle amazona. Lineage (NCBI taxonomy): Eukaryota > Metazoa > Chordata > Aves > Coraciiformes > Cerylidae > Chloroceryle > Chloroceryle amazona. The sequence goes on along the minus strand of JANHFX010013411.1, from coordinate 37,197 downwards.
GCAATGGGGAAAATGTCCCGAAGGCACCAGAGAATGATGGGCTCCAAAAGGGCTGCTGCCTCTTGTGGAGCACAGCCTGGAGTCACAGCAGACTGCCCAGTGAAAATGAAAATGTTAGACGTCAGCCTGAGGAGAAGCTGGTGGAATGCCAGGAGTTATCAGGAAAAGAATAAGGGACAAAGCAGGAAACATTTGCCCTTGCACATATTATGTTGCATCAGCATCTGGAAAAGGACAGCAAGGACACTGAAGACACAGAACAAAGGCACAAACCTCATATGTCACACAGCTACTCAGCAAGATTCGACACCTTTCAGTGTACATAAGGACTGTCAGAGTACCCAGATCTCTTAGATGCTCAGGTGTTAGGAGGGGCTGAGTTGCATTTGTTACTATTTGGAACAATGTTTTCTGGGTTACTAATGCAATGTTTAATGTTTTCGTTTGGACTGCTAGTCTCAGGCTCGTTTGATGAGATGTGGATGTCTGCCTCTGAGATCTCTTTGTAATCAGTAAACAGAAATAAGCACTTCTGGCAAACAATCTGTCTCATTCTAACATATATATATTAAAAATCAGATAATTTCTGTCTGAATAGAGTTCACTTCCTCTCATCATCTATGAAAGGAATCCAGATTTTAGGGTCCAGACTCCAGTGCAGGCTTTTCGTGCTAGATGAGGAAACTTGCACCATGAATGCTTCTACTTTTGCCACATCAGAGTGGATTGCTGCAGCACACCCGACAACAGTTTATGTTTGGATGAGATGAATCTGCCCTTAACCTAAGTGTATTAAATGAAAATACCTGTAACCAAGTTACTTGTGTAAGGCTCCAATTCTGCTGGCAAAACTGGAAGCATCTCTGCAAGCATCTCTAAGAGGGCAAGTTATCCTGAAATATACTTTGGAAGCTGATGTAGAAGTACAGGGAGATAAATGCAAAATAAAGAGAAAGAAAGAGATACTTACGGTGCTTAGTGCCAGGACAGAAGATGGGAACTGCAGTGCTCAGTTGAAAAGTGCTGTAGCTAGGTTTTATTTAATAAATTGGGTTTTGCCTAATCTGGTATCACATCTCTGCTTTCAAAATTGTAGTACCTGAAGTGAACTTTAAGGCAGATAATCCAGCTAGCTGCAGTTTCCAGGTATTATTATGCTACCTAGAGTTCAAAGTTTGCTTATTTTCTTAGTTTTCCACAGCCCTGTGGTCTCTAGCACATTTTTCTGTCCCTGGATGTGTTGTGTAGCACGTATTTTTGGGGTAGATTCAGGCCAAGACTGTAATTATCCTACATACTTGTGGTTTGGCATGGCATTATCCGTCACAATACCGTCATGTGCTGGGCACTGACAAGATATTAAAAAGCTATTTTTTATGTGCTATAACTAGCCTGTTGGGTAGTTTGCTCCTAGTATTAATGACCACTTGCTAACTCTTTCAGCACAAGAGTTCCCAGAAGTTTGTTGATGTAGCAGGGAGACTGCTCAGGCAGGCAGGCAAACAGTCTGTGTTGCATATTCTCTACGGGTCCTTCCTCACTGTATGGGAAGAATAGGGTGAAGGAAATGATCTGAAATCTATCACGGCATTAGAGAATAATAGCATGGACTAATCCTTCCACCTCATTTCAGCTTACCATTCCAGTCCCTGGTCATGCTTTACAAGACACTGCACTCAAGGTCCACCTGGGACTTCAGCTCCCTGGGGTCAGGCACAGCATCCCACCTTCAGACCCTTCTCTCCCTTAGCAGATGGAGGAGTCTGCTCTCATCTGTTTGGCAAAGTATTGCTGTTCTCAGTTGTCACTCCTCTTAACTACTGCTTTTGAAATTGCCTCAGTCCTGCAGCAGCTTAGCTGTGCTCAGCAGCACTGTGTGGGACACCTGCTCTGCATTTGGTTTCCTTCCTCAGGCTGTGACTCCCTTGCTTCTTTCTCTTCCTGACAAACATGCCACAGTGCTTGGAGATTACTTGATTTCCACACTTAAAAGGGGCTTCTACAGGATTATAACGGTGACCTGCTGGTTGCCTGTAAGATAATGCTTTTCTCAGCTGCTTGGGCTATGCAGATTGTCTGTGTCGTCCAAAAAAGTCCTACCCATCAAGTGCAAAGAGCAAGCACTGACAAAGCTGAGTATTCACGCTTGTTACATCCCCAAAGTCCCCACCGGGGGGAAAAAATAAATAAATTAAATGGAGAGGATTCAAGAAAAACAGTTGAAAATGAAGAGAGGGCGCGGGGGGGAAAGGCAGTGACTAAAGGAGGCCAAGCAGAGCAGCAGGGAGTATGGTCAGTTGATTAAAAGCTTATCTGCCACATTTTTGCCCATTCCAGTTACAGAATTTGGAAAGTTTTGTCACAGATTCAAAGATCCAACTGCTTTACACGTACAAAATCCCCATTTCTGTACCTGGTGGAGGAAAGTGGGTGCCCATTGTTAGTACTGTGCTAGCCTCATCACTGACCTGAAGAAGTTATCCCCTGTCTGTCAAGGAGCTACAGGCTCTGCAGGGTCAGTTTGTATCTGTCCCCACTTTTTCTTATGTTTTCATGTGTTTTTTCTTTTTCCTTGTAACCCCCTATTAGCTGGGTTGATTTTTTTCAAGCTTCTCATTTCAAACTATCAACCCTAGGTCTGGAAGACCCCATTTCCCAGGTAGGGAAAGGATGGGATTAATCCCTCTTTAGAGGAACACTTCGTTAAGTGGTGTAGAAGTACACGGCTGCCTCCTCCAACCATCCCAGCCCAGGATCCTCCTGCCCAGTTGCTGCAGCCCATCCCACAGACCTGGGGTCTCTGCCTATGGCTGTCACTTTCCCATGTGCAGGTTCGACCCATACTAAAGTTGAACATGAATCTCAGAGGCAAAGACACAATTAATAGGTCTTCAATTAGTGCGAATGGTGAGGTTTGTTTCTTGTCATAGTCTCCATGTTTGCTTTGTCAGGTCTGTGTCTTTGTGCATTTTGTTTCCTGTTTCCCCTCTTTTTCCCTTAGTTTCCCAGCTGACAAGGTCCCCGGTCAGACATCCGTGCTGAAATAGATGTTCTCACACTCCCATGTGCCCTCACCAGTGTGTGGGACTGACTGGGTTTGGTTCCCATCAGGTTTGTGTAGCTGTACGTTCTTGTCCGTGGCTTCCTCCTTTCCTTATTATCCGTTCTTGCACTGAGAAAGGCCCTTGACCTGTTGTCTTTAAAGGATACCTGCCACACACCCTTAGACACATCTTCCTCTGTCTCTAGAGGCCGCCTAGGTGGTTCTTACAGTCCAGACACCAGACTTCTGGATGACTGAAATGAAGATAGATGAATCCAACCCTGTGTGCCTAAACTACTTAACTGAATAGATTCTCATGCTACTAAAGGCTCCTCTTATTGTGAATGATGAATTTCTTGACATACTTGTTTTCCTTCTCCATACAGACCCTAATATGGTCAATGCAGGAGACATGAATGGTTCTGGCAACCTGATGGATTTTCTGGATGAGCCTTTCCCTGACGTTGGAACTTATGAAGATTTCCACACCATCGACTGGCTGCGGGAGAAATCACGTGACACTGACCGCCACAGAAAGGTACCAGTGTCCACCTTTGATGCACCACGACCCCTGGCTCTCAGCCATCCTGGTGGTGAGAAAAAGAAGCAGTTTGCCAAAGCTATTGCTTCCTACTTTGTTGAATGACTTGAGGAGGACTTGGGAAAATGTGTCTTGGAGGTTGAATATTTTTTCTTTTAAACATTATACACTAAAACTGTGTCAGCCTAAATTGCCAACACGTCTGTATATGTGTTTAATTTCAGATTACAAGCAAAAGTAAGGAATCCATATGGGAGTTCATCAAGAGTTTGCTGGATGCCTGGTCAGGATGGGTTGTAATGCTTCTTATAGGACTACTGGCAGGTATGTGTGTGTTGGCATTACAGTTACGCCTGAAACAGTCTCATCCAAGTTTGCTGCACTGCCATCTGCTTCTTTTTTTTACTTCATTGTCTCTCCACCGATGTTTCAAGCTAAAAAGAAAAATATGCATCCATGCAGTTATAATCCTTAATAAAAATAGCCACTTGTAAAGGCTCCTGCTGAGTGCTGACCTAGAAAAAATGTTATTCACCAGTAGAGGGATTTTTCTGTTGCTTTTGGAAATATGCAGCTGAGCTCTTTACACTCGATGGGCTATTTTGACTTCATGAATCTTAGATTCACAGGAGTCAATTTTATTAGTAGGATTTTTTTTCTTGTCTTTCATTACTTAAATTCTGCAAGTAGATATTAGGACATGGTGAAAATGTTGGTTGTGGACACTCAGAGAGGAGTTTTATAAATTACTATATCCACTGGGTTATCTTCTTCATGTATGCATGAAGGGAAAACACAGTTTCAGACTCAGTGTTGGATCTGCTTCCAGGCCAGACAGACAGTGAATATTTAACAGCCTGCTCAGATTCCTATGGCAAATTCATTAATTTCCAAAATTGCTCCTCTCTTGGGCTCAGTTTAGCACATCTTCCAACTCAGAAAGCTGCACTTCATTTATCAAGTTGAAACAGTTGCCATTTTTTAGGCTTTTTCAGTGATGTCAGGGTGCTCTTGTATCATGCTGCTTGGTAAAAGCATGATGTAAAGTTTCACATCTACCAAGTGGTGTGAATCTCCTGCTTACCAGCTGTCAAGTTAATATGTTTCCTAAGCCTCAGAAGTACTTTGCAGAAATAATACACTTGTTTCCACAAAAGCTTTGATGAGAGGCTGAGATAGGAAAAGTCTGACAGACCGTGTGCTACCAGGGCTGCCAAACCCTGCTTGGAGGCCAGGATTGGACTCATCAGGGATAGAGAACTCTGCTTGCAAATAAAGTTAGAGCAAGCCATTGAGGGCTCTAGTGACCTCCCACAAACTGGTCAGTGAATTAATGGAGAGAATGTGGTATACACACACACTCCCAGTTTAGTGGAAATACCCCGGAAGGTTTATTTCAGTTCCAGTGTGCAATGGAACCTCATGCTGAAATTCCCAAGGTTGTTGAAAGCCCCTGACAAGCTCTACTGCTGGTGCATCTCACGTGGGAACGGAGGTCTAGGGTAAGCTTCAGCTGAGATGTCCTACCTTGTGCAACCTTTTCAGTGACAAGGGTGCAAAGTAGCAATGTTTTCCCTCAAAGAGTCAAATCAGATTACTTTGTTTTTTAAACTGTGACAGGGACTTGTGAATTATCTAGAGAACAAAAATTACCTGCATGCTCCTGATCCAGGATGAGCCTTTTTCTGCCTGACATTGAAATGACAGGTGCTCTGTGCTTTCAGCATTTCTGGGAGAGGGCAAAGATGGAGAGTCACCATCTCAGCCTCAGTGAGGGGTGAACACCCCTTTGATGAGTGGGGTGGGGGATTATTGATGAGTGGATCAGGTTTCTTAAGCAGGCTTGAGGAGGTGAGGTTGGTGGTGCAGTCAAGAGGCACTTCAAGTTGTTTCCCTCTTGACATGAAATATTGCCTGATCAGAAAATCCAGCTTGCCATGAGGGCACCTGTGTGATCACATGGGGTAGCATGGAGAAACCTGGCTCCTTGGTGGTCCATCTTCCCGTGCTGAACAGGCAGAAACACCCATGAATGCTGTTGAATGCTGTTTGCTGTGGAGATCAGATGAAAACTGCTCACATGATGCTCCAGGGATAGATACTGAGCACTATCAGGGCCTGTATCAGTTGAAAGCTTTCACACTTTCTAGAGAAATACAAAGCAATGTATGGGAAAATGAGCTTAAAAATGTTAGGTGTGGCTACAAAAATTTTAGGGACTTGGTTTTTAAGGAACTCTGAGTTTTTACAGTGCCCACCCTGCCTGCAGCCCAGCAGCCATCCCTCAACCTAACCATTACTACTGGCCAACTGAAGGTATAACTGTTTATAGATCAACAAAAAACAGCCTGCATTTTCTAAAGCTCTGTGTCAAAAAGTACTGTCACAATAATGCTAAAATGCACTGGAACTGGATGTGCACAAATCCCCTTTGTAATTCAGTGCCATGTTACTTGGGTGGTGCTGTTTTCTGGCACAGGTGCATCAGAAAAAATAAGTTTTCAAGGGAACTTTTAGCATTTGTTAGGGCATTGTAAAGGATGAGTCTTGGCCATCATCAATCAAAAGAAAAGGAAAGAGGTGAAAGGCTAATATCTAAAATGAAGTTCAGGACTTCCTGGCTTTGAAGTACTTCATTATTTTTCATTATATTTCAGGAGGTTACATAGAAAGGAGAACGAGTTCGGTTTCTTTGTTGGGAGAAAAATTTACTATTACAGTCTAGACAGCCATGCTAAGCACGACAAAATAAGGACTTGACCTTCTGAGATGCTGAACAGTCTGCAACTTCCATTAATTTCACTTAAAGTTGAAAAGATTCAGAACTTGGAAAACTTCTAGCCCTAGTCACGTGTCTTGTGAAGCACTCACTGTTGCACTCTTATCCTGCAAGTGCTGGCCCTCTCCTCCCATCATTTTCTTCTTTATGTGTAGAAAAGTGTGTGTAGCATTTTCTTTCTTATATGAATCCCAAAGCATTTCACAAAAGGGATTGGATCAGCTGCCTAATTAAGTATGTTTTCTTAGAGGTAATGGGGTGCATGCGAGCTTGTTAGATTAGAGAACTAAATGGTTGTTCCTCATTCTATTAACGTGTTGGGAAAACATTCAAAAGCCTGTCTTCCTCTGCACCTTCTGGTAGGTGGCATTAATATTCCATTGCCTGGTTAAGTGTGATGTGAGCTTGAGAGATTGGGGTAGCTGCAGAGGATGATGAAGGTCCATCAAGAGATGCAAGAGGCACAGCATTTTGTGCTCATGTCTCAAGCGTGAGCATTCTTTGTACAGTTTACTGAAACTTTCAGAAAATTGCAGGAGAATTTGGAGTTTACTGCAAAACTCAGTAAGTTACACATATGGAAGGTACTAGCAACACAGTGATTTATCATCAGCAAAGAGGCTCATTGTTACCATAGAAACTTGGGATAATGGAAAAAGACTGAGAGAAAGCCAAGGTTTGTCTTCATGAAAGAAAATAATTGGTACAGACATCATCACTGTCTTCTGCACCCTTTCTTTTTTATTTTTTTTTTTTTTGGGGGGGGGGATCCTGTCAAGTATATCTGTATATTTCTTCATATTACTCCCATACAACAAAAATTCTTCACTGCTAGACTAGATACATTGCTTGTCAGTGAGGAGACAAGTATCCTTCTTAAGAGAATGAGAAGATACGTGTGAGGCTCTGTGAAAACTGGTGGGTTTTTTTCAGGTCTAGAGAATAAAAACCAAGTCACACATGCCTGAATGATTTGAAATTGCTTTTTTGTCCTGTTTCACAGAAATGAAACCCAGAAAACTTTAGCTCCATGTCACGTTGAACCCACCTGTGTGCCCCAGCTGCTAGGGGAAAGGGGAGCAGCCCCCACTCTCCTTCATTTAATTGCATTCTTAGCAGGAGCCACAAAGCTGAAACTTTTGGAAATATAAACCCAAGCCATTTTGTGTTTTCCAAGGCTTTTTTTTTCCAGTCTTTTAGTCCAACTAATTAAACCGATATTTTATGTCCACCAATAAATTATGTTCAAATCTATTACTGATTTCCTGAAATTGTATTCATGACTACTTATAAAAAATAACGTTGACTGTCTATTGCATATGTGAGGGGTTGGGAAAACACTAAATGGCTCTTCTGTCAATTGGTGGTTTCATGCTTTCTGGATGCTATGGACATAGGGACTGAACACAGATCTGCCTTTCTGTGTTCTGGCTGCTCCCAGACTCCCCATTCCTGCTGGTGTGGTGTTCGTGAGGACATGTCTGCTCTGAGGCTGCTGGTGCTGGGCAGGTTATTGTCACTGGTGAGCAAATGCCCTAGAAAAGCAGAATTCTCTTTTTTCCTGGACACGGGAAATCTACCCGTGGCCAGTGGGTCCAGTGGCCACCGGGTGTCACTGTAGCTCTGTGTAATTACTGGGGAGAAATGAAGTAAGTGTTTGGTGTGGAGGGGTTTTGAAGGATGATTTTATTCTGCATGTCTGGATTGCTAATGAATGTACACATCGAGACCCCAATTGCATGAAGTCCCTAAGTCCGAATTTGGCATCCTTATAAGAGGTGGTTGCGTTGGGACCAGTAAGGCTATGGGAAAACATACGTGTCCTCCTCCTCCCCTACTCCCAAAATGCAGCAGAGAGTAGTTTGAGACCTGCATCTGGGTACGTGTATGGAGACCCTGCATGAAGTCCCACTTATCTCAAGTCAAATGGTGCACCTGCCTGGGATAGGCTGCAGGATCAGGCCCTGTGTCAATTATGCCTTCGTTATTTGACAATCAGTCGGTATGAAAATGATCATGTTTTGCAAAAAAGCTTATGAGAGAGCATTAAAGGTCAGAAAACAAGCTGTTGTGATTTTCTTTTCTTTGCAAACTCATTGTTGCCCCCAGCTCTTTGGTAGATTTGTGCTTACAGTGCAGCTGCTTCCCCAAATCCGCTTTTTTCCTGTTGTTATTAGACATATTTTCCTTGCAACTGGATATTTTTTAATGCCATGGTTTCATTTATTTTATTTTTTTCATTTCTTTTCCCAGGCACATTGGCCGGAGTGATAGATTTAGCTGTGGATTGGATGACAGACCTGAAAGAAGGTGTCTGCCTGTCTGCCTTCTGGTACAGCCATGAGCAGTGCTGCTGGACGTCTAATGAAACCACATTCGATGACAGGGACAAATGTCCCCAGTGGCAGAAATGGTCTGAACTTCTTGTAAGCCAGTCTGAGGTACGGGAGACCTGATTAGGTTGGGGTCACAGCAGGCCAGGGAATGCCCTTTTTCATACTTTCTGATGTTTCCTCCAGAGAGTTTCTGTGAAAGTAATGAACTGAGTGTGCTAGAGGAGGAAAAAAAAGAAAAAAGGGAAGGGAAGGAGAAAAAAATAAAAGACATTTCCCCACCAATATCTCCTTAACTCTGGAGAGTTCCCAATTTTTCAGCATTAAGTGTCATGGAAATTAGAAAACTGCAAGATCCCTCTCTCTTTTTATCAGTATTAAACCAAAAGTGTTTCATAACACTCGTAAGATAATCACCAGGGGACCTGAGCTGCTCTCCTTTTTTTTTTTTTTTTCTTTTAAACACAATTTTATGGAACAAAAGAGATGGTCCCTGACAAATTAATTTAACAGGAAATTTTCAGGATTGCAAATGGGTTTTGATTATTCAAATGCTGTGGGTAGTAGTGGAGGCTGCTTGTTGTACCCTTGCAATGTGTTTATCAGATAGCAAAATATTTAGTACTGAAAACTGGGCTAAAAATGGGCTCCTTGGGAGACAAAGTGAAAAATTTGCCAAAGGAGAGGACAGGGAGAGAAAAAACTGATCTAAGCTGCCACAGAACTTTTATTAAAGATTTTTTTTCTATACTTTTTTTCCTTTTTTTTAATTGTAAGAATTTTAAATACAAAGAATACTGTTGCAAAGCAAAACAGGAGAAAGTTTCATTTTGAAGACAATCAAAAGAAGCCTTTCCAGATTCCTCTCAGTAGATAATACTTTTCTAAAAAATACATTTTATTTTCAACCTAAGCTATTCAATGTATTGAATAATTTTGATCCCTTCACAACTCAAATTTTTAGGCAGAATTATTACATTGAGTTGTTCTCCCACCCCATTTCCGTAGATGATTTGAATACAAATGACATGGAGGTAGGATGAATGTGGCTTTGAGAAGAACTGGCTTAACTATGGAATGGAACTTTTAAGAAAGTATCTGGTAATGCAGTTTGGCCTGTAATAGGGGAAGGTAATATGTCCTTGTATGGGATAAATCATCTTCAGCCAAACAATTAAAAAATGGTGACTTGGTGGCATTGTCTGAAATCTCCTCCCAGTGTGGAGGTAATCTGGTCTTGTAGAAAGTGTTTGAGGGCACCTTCATCACTATACAAGCTTGTCATTCATGTTCGCCTCGGTGCCACTTTGGTTTTACAGTACAAGTGGTACTACATGAGAGTGGCTGAGAATATGTGCAGCCCAATTTTCCGTAGTTCTAAGTAAGTTAGTGGGGTGCTCACCATTTAATCACAGGCAAAAATGTCTCTGAGCCATTGTCTGTCTACAGTGCCAAGCTTCCCTTTGCCAGAGGGTTACTAGGTTCTCACTGGTCTTCAACAGATGGTTTGAGTGGTTGTGTCTTTGTAACAGCAAAGAAATATTACCCTGGTATAAAGCTGCAGGACTGAGAAGGATGTAATTTAAGAGAAGAGGAAAAATGTGGGAAGGGAATAAACGAGGAGACTATTACAATTGTTATGGGATTTGGAAATCCTATGCATGTGTTTGACATACTGTTACTCTGAAAGGCTGGAATATATGTGAATGGAGAGTAACCTTGGGAAAATTTATGGCCTTCACCTGCTACTCAAAATCAGCAATCATGATGTAGTCTATGAGGAAGGTATCAGCTAGATGGGCCCTGTGAAACTCTACTTATTTTGTGTTCAAATTGGGGTTCTCACTCTGTAGAGTACTGTCACAGTGGAAAAAAAAAAGATTTGTCTTGGCTTAGTTTTAGGCTCTTTCTCAAAACAGAAAACCTCTTAACAGGCCTCTTAGATCTGTGGGTTTCTAGCTGCCACGGCCCAATGGATGCTGTAAATATTAATAATATAACTGTCTATTACTGTTACACTGAAATCCCAGGCAAACCCAAACAAAAATGTCAATATGGAAAGTAAAACTTCTTTTTAGTAGCAAAAGGCTTATGATATAGCCAAGTTTTGCATGATTCCTGTAGCTGTAGAGGACTCTAGGAGAGATCAAAATACACTGAATTGGACTGAGTTTCTGGATAATTTAGCCTTTTTTCCTTGGTATGTTGCTTCACTTTGTGCCCAACATTTGCATAACAGCCCATAAAACAGCAGTGCACAGAAGGACTAATTTGGAGCACATTTTAGACAAAAAGAATTTGGAATAGTTTCCCTAAAGGTACTCTGGTCAGACATATATTTTTTTTTTATGCATGACTGTGACTTCTTCTCGTCATAGCCAACTAAACTTGACATTTTGAGGACCAAAATTTCGATCAGTTCTTCCTTGTGGTTTTGCTGATTTCTGTCTGTGATAAACCCTGTACATGTGTTTTCACTGAGAATTGTGACATTTCCCATGGCATCTCTTGAAAACCATTCTCATTCTAGTCCTCTTATAAAATGAGCCCTGAGCAAAGTCTTGATATAAATTATTATGGAAAACATTATAGCATATCGGACACATACCAGGCTATGTTTTCTTCCCTAGTCAATGTTTTGTAGGCCAGTTATTATCTTTCATCCCTCTGGTCCTGAGCTGCTTCTAAGGAGCAGGTGAAGAATTTTTTTGATCTAAGAGTTTCAAAACCTCCAATTCACTGGAGGAGTGGGTGAGTTAAAGCACATCTGATGCCACCCACTTCAGATAGATACTCTAGCCAGTATCTGGTGACCTGGAGCTTTCCTGTTGTGCAGATCTAGCTTGGTCCCAGCCTCAACTTGACTGGAGCTGAGGACCCCATTTCTGGTGTGTTACCAAGGTAAAGAATCCCATGCGTTCCATGGCTTGCGACACTTGATCCAGCAATGGACTGGATTCCCACCCCAGGGCTTCTGGGTATCCTGTCATGAAACTGAGACCTACAAGGCAAGGAAGCCCCTCTGTACCTGAAACCCACTTCCCAGTGTTGCAGCCTCGAGTATGTCAGTCTGAAGAGCCTTGAGGAGACCCACTGTAATGCCCACAAGAGGGAGGCTTCAAGCTGTGATATCCGCAGCCGAGCCAGGGTAGAACACTGGGCCTCATGGAGAAAAAGAGCATTGGATAGCATCCTGAGGGATGTGGTTTATTTCCGTATGCCGAGTCTGGGAGGGTTATTTTCAGCTGTGTTCCATTTGTACCGAAACTGGACTGGCATCAGATCTGACATACTGCTCGGTCTTGCAAATTAAAATTCAAAGTTTTGCTCAGTTCCCCTACTTGCTTCATTACTATTGCTGCCAGGGTGAGTCCTTCAAGCTGCTGGTGGAAAAGGTCTTCACAGAATCATCTCTGCTGATGAGCCTTTTTGATCTCTGATTCCAGTGTACGTGCTCAAGACTCTTATGGACTCAAAGCCTTAGCAATGGTGTGTAATGAATGAGAAATGAGCCATTTGCTCTATTGATATATTGAATTACTACTACTTCAGTTCCCAAAGGTTTGCTTATTATTAATCATTAGAAACTGTTGTGATTGGACCTGCAGAATGCCAGATATCTGGAAAATGTAACAATGAAAGTTGTCCAAAGGGATAAGACTGAACTGACAATATAGACTCTTGTGGGGTTCTGCCACAGGGCTGTAGGTGTATGTGTGATTGCAGTAATGAACTGACATACTTTTCATATGACTTCTGAAATGTGAAAGAAGAAGAAATAAAAAGAAACAAAGTTAATTTGACTCCAGTGAATTTAGAAGCAAAACTATAGCTTTCGCTCAACATTGTAGGGCCAAATTGTTGTAATGGCATTGGTGGTCTTTGGAGTTACTCCAGGCTCACACTGACAGGAGAATTTTGCCCTGGGGCAACATATCCAGAGTTTTCTCTAGAGGGAGAGTAAATATTGTCATAGCTGTTTGTAATTGAAAGCACTAGGAGAAGATATTCATGGGGCTGTCTTCAGCTGTAGCAACAAAGATCCATGGTTCCTACCAACGGATGTCAATCATTGTAGGTGTGGGATCCATGACTGCTTAGTCTCAGGGCATAGGGTGGTGGCATTGTATTGCTCTTCTACTGTTCCCACCAAAGCCAGATGCTAACTTCAGCAAGTGCAAGAGGACCTTCACAAATTGCCCTTCTTCCAAATACAGCCATAAGGATTAAGGCAGTGGTTCCTATATTGTCTTTTCAATTGGACAAAGACCTGAAAAATGAGGCTAGGAAGCATCTGTGCTGTTAAAGGTTGGTTCCTTGAAGGGTTACAGAGAGGCTTCTCAGCTCTGGTTTTTATGTCTGGGATTTGGCTTGGCCAGCTCTGTTAACTGAAGGCACTATGCAACCAATTAATGCCCATTTTCCTACTTGATTTACCATCATGTTGCTATCCAGGCTGCTGTCCTGCAGAGCAAAGACAGGGGCCCTGATGTTCTTGAGCAGCTGGGATTGCATCCAGTAGGTTGAGTTCAGTTAGAGGTGAAGGATTCATACCAATTCATACATCGAGGTTCATCTTTTTTTCTGTTCTGTAGCATCATGTTGCTAGAGGGTAGTGTTTGAAGTCTTAAGCTCCGTGTATCAATTTGATGCCTCTGACTAGATTCTCTTTTGTCTGTGTAGGTGGCTTTTTGAAATGAATCTAAAAAGTTATGCTTGTGAAAAGGGAGGGGTACTCAAAGGCAGATTTTACCAACAGTTCTGACTTGACCACTGGAGACAGGTAGAAGATGAAGGTCACTGCTGAGTATCCTTTCACTGTAGCACTGCAACTTTGCTAATGATTGTGAGCATTTCCATTCTGACGGTGAAGTAAAGCTATTCAGTTTGAAGATAGGTTTTGTTACTGACTGTAAAGCTTTTCAAAAATCAGGGCAAAAATGACTGAGATCCGTCTAAGTGGGATCTGCCAAGCCACTGTGTTTTCAGATGATTTTCAACCCTCTCATAGATAGCGCCACACAGAAGGGAGGGATTTATTTATGGTTTTACCCTTCCCGTTTGGGAACCGAACTGACTACTGATATACACAGGGATGCTGTTTGAAAAGATCAGCATCTGCACAGAGAGCTGACCTTTGAATACCAGCCCTGGGAAAAAGATGTATCAGTCTCGTCCCGTGTCACCCACCATGGGATGAACGCAGCAGATTCCTTTGTTAGGTACTGTTTTAATCAGCAATTACTTTTGCCCTTAGGACAGATTTGATTTACCAACCTGCATTTGTCTAACAATGTTTGTTACTGTTATTTTTCTAGGGTGCAAGTGCTTACATTCTAAACTATTTTCTATACATTATGTGGGCTCTATGTTTTGCTTTCCTGGCAGTCTCCCTGGTCAGAGTGTTTGCTCCCTATGCCTGTGGCTCTGGAATCCCAGAGGTGAGTTTCTTTTTGTGGATGAATATTGAAATAGCAAACAAAACAAAGACATTATAATTTGCTTCCTTTTCCCATTGCAGAATTGTACTGTGAGATAGCATAGGAACAAGAAGATTGTCTTTCCATCTCACCTGCCTTCATTCCTTTATCTAACATGCCTTTATGGTATCCATCCACATTTCTCATAGTTTAAAGTGTTCAAATGCCATTGTGACAAGTTAAAGTACATACTTCTTCACTGCTAGAGTTTGAATTAAATATCAACTGCTCTCAGTCATCGCTTTATGGACTCCAACTTTTTGTGGCTGAGACACATACTCACTGGAAGATTATATAGAATTTTCCTTGGATGAAATTACTTGGGCCAGTTACAAAACCAGTTGTTTTCTAGGCTGGGCTTTAAATAAAACCAAAATAAAATTAAGAGGGAGGACTACAAAGCTACGGTTTCCTAAGCTACAGAAGATGTGTGATGCCCATCAGTTGGGATGCCTGAAAAAAGGGTCTAGTGTTCATCTTCTGTAAATTGTGTCCCTGTACCCAATATCATGCTGATGTGACAGTGTTATGGCAGCCAAAATCTCTACTGAGTTTTCAGTATTTTACATATGAAGCCTCAGTCCATATTTAAGATGTTAAAAAGAGGAACCCTGTAATTCAAGCAGCATAACTACTCAAATTTTTTAAACTGAGGCAGTCTTTTGTTTAAAGTGCTATAGAACCACTGGAATTAATACTTGGAATATGACAGACAGCATCAACAGCCCAAATCTTAGAAATCTTGGCATACTTCTTTTTTTTCATCTCTAGGAGAATCATCCAAATGATTCATAGCCAGCTAGAAAAAAAATACCAAAAACCACACACACAAATAATTTGAAATATTTGTTACACATATATCTGTAAGTAGTTAAAAATAAAATGTCATAGTTAACTGTAATTCTAGTTTCTGAGTGGTAAATATCTCATGTGAGGTGATGCTCAGGTCTAGCCTACTTCCAGGGCTAGAGTCCAAACCCAAATCCCACCCTGCAGCCTGTGTGTCATGCACGTGCACTCTGCTCTACTCTAGCAACTCTCAAAATTGAGAGGAAATGTATAACAATAAGTTCTCTTGGACTTTATCATTTCATACTACTTGCATGCTTTTATGACATTGCCATTCCAAATATTTAGATAGTGATTTTTTGTTTTAACTGGGATAAGTCTGTGGTTGTTTATTTGCTTTTTTATTTTCTGCTTTGTTAAAGTTGCTACTTTGAAGTGTCTACTTGGACCCTGTAAGAAAAGGAGATATGTAAATGTTTCATATTTCTATTGGTCTCTGTGAAACTCCTTACCAATGCTGTGGACCACCCATTACAACAGTAAAAGTGTGGTCTGTTTAAACCCTGCTCAGATATCACTGTGGGGAAGCTGCCCTACCTATGCTTTCTTTCCTTCACTGTGTCTTTTCAAGCAGTCTGCAATTTTTTTTTTAACTCCAATGGCATTTTAATTCCATTTGCAAATTCAGAGTAGAAAAGGTTTCTTTAGCTTTTCAACGTGTTCTTCCTGCTTTCCAGATAAAAACCATCTTGAGTGGGTTCATTATTAGGGGCTACCTGGGAAAGTGGACACTTTTAATCAAAACAGTCACCTTGGTTCTGGTGGTATCTTCAGGCCTCAGCCTTGGGAAAGAGGGGCCATTAGTCCACGTGGCCTGTTGCTGTGGAAACTTCTTCAGCAGCCTCTTCTCAAAGTACAGCAAGAATGAAGGAAAGAGAAGAGAGGTGAGGTTGGCTCACATCATCTCTAATTTCCCTGGCTGGATACTCCATGTTTCAAAGGACTTATGCCTTGTATGTAAATATTTGCCTTGCAGGTTCTTTCAGCTGCAGCTGCTGCAGGAGTTTCTGTTGCCTTTGGGGCTCCAATTGGAGGTGTGCTTTTTAGTCTGGAAGAGGTGAGACCTGGCAGTTCACTTGCTTCGATAAATATATTTTTATTCAATACCTTTATTTTTCAAATATTTATATGTTTATTTTTCTTCGAAAGTAAAAATAACCTTTGATTTCTAGTAGTAAGGAGTAACCAGGTATTTTAGCCTAATTTGAGTAGGAGAAAAAACATTTTTCTTTCTGGAAACAAATTAAATGATTCAATCTGGAAATGTATCCCTCTGCTGAGGTTTCTCCAGCTTTCAGCTTGTTGCTGCATGGGCTGAGCTGTCAAGCATTCATCTTACCACCTTTAGCCAGCAACTTTGGGATTTAGGTTTATTGAATTTTTAACTGGTTGCTGCTCCCTATATGAGATCTGAAAATGGCTTTTCTGATACCTTTGTGAACACGTTCTGGCTATGGTAAAGACCAGTCCTCCCACTGAAATCAGCCATCACAGGTGAAACACATAGTGATGACAAAGCGAACACCCTGTCACACTCAGTGTTTACAGTCTCTCTTCTTCGTTCCAGGTCAGCTACTACTTTCCTCTGAAAACCCTCTGGAGGTCATTTTTTGCTGCTCTTGTGGCTGCTTTCACACTGAGGTCCATCAATCCTTTTGGAAACAGCCGGCTGGTCCTCTTCTATGTGGAGTACCACACTCCCTGGTACATGGCTGAGCTCTTCCCCTTCATCCTGCTTGGTGTCTTCGGTGGCCTCTGGGGGACTCTCTTTATCCGCTGCAACATTGCCTGGTGCAGGAGGCGAAAAACCACCAGACTTGGGAAATACCCAGTTCTGGAAGTCATAGTGATAACAGCTATCACTGCCATCATTGCCTACCCCAACCCCTACACCCGGAGGAGCACCAGCGAGCTGATCTCAGAGCTCTTCAATGACTGCGGAGCTCTGGAGTCCTCACAGCTTTGTGACTATATCAATGATGCAAACATGACCCGCCCGGTGGATGACATTCCCGACAGGCCTGCTGGCCCTGGAGTCTACACAGCCATGTGGCAGCTCGCCTTGGCTTTGGTGTTTAAAATTGTCATCACGATATTCACCTTTGGCATGAAGGTAAGTGGGGGACTGCTGCAGAAGCTTTCATGAGCACAAGGCACAGATGGGTTCCGATCAGCAGCTGTGGTCTATCTGTCGTGGCTTGCGTTCCTCTGACCTATACCCAGCCACACAGGCATTGTTGAGATCTCTGCTGGTTTACCTGCCTGCCAGTACCTTGTTCTGTGGGCCCCTGTTGCAGCAGAAGGATGAGCCCTTTTTTTACTACTTTCTAGTCATCTGTCACTTAATAAAGTGAAAAAGAAATCTGGGTGGGAATTTAAATCCACTGTTGTCAATAAGCAATTCAAGATGATTCCCACTGCAGCTGTCTTTCAGCTTTCTCAGGGATATGGACTATTCACACTGTTGTTTGTCATGTTGGATGAATGTTCCTCCAGGCTGCAATGCTCAGGGAAGATAGAGCTTTAAATTTACTCATTTACACATTTAAAACATCACAAAAATGTAAAAGTAGCTGAAAAGGTCTATTTTTAAATCTTTTAAAGCACTGTAGCTTGAAAAAAAAAAAAAGAGGGAAAGAGTGGGAGGACTGACAGATGTATGATTTGATTATTCTGGATTTGCAACTTCTTCCTTCCACTCCTCCTCCTCCCCATAAATAGGTGATGAAAGGTCCAAGAACAATTTCTCCAAGCTTTCAATATATACAAAGCTGTTTGCAGTGAATTTTATTTATCTGATTGGTAGAGACCATATAAAACACATATCTGTCTGTCTACAGCTTCCATTATCTGAGCATTTAGTTCTGGGTTTGACTGCAGCAGATGATGGGAAGTTTTTCTGAGTTATACACTACATTTTATTCCACACACAAAGCTAAGGCATCTCATCTTTCTCTTAAACACTGGGATTCAATGAAAGATCCATCTTTTAGAAGACCTTTTACACAAAATACAGTAGGAAGTTGTTGGAGTTTTGCTTTTCCTTTGTGTTTTCTCCATCTGATGACAAGAACCACTGAATGGTAGAGGGTCTCTCAGGACCAGTGACTGGGTCCTGCTGATTTCCTGAGCAGGAAGAACAAGTGGAAGTTTAAGAGCACTTGGATGTTGCAGGTGTCATATTCATGGAAGAGGACTTGAAATGAGATGCCCTTCACTGCAGAAACTGATTTATGGCTGGCAGCCAATTGTTATGCTTCTTCATTTGCTTAAAAACTTCTGAGTTTGGTTCTTTATTTGATATGTGGTTCTTTACTTATTCTACATATTTAAAAGTTGTTAGAAGCAATTGACAGTTTCAACTATTCTGTAAAAGAACAGACAAAACAACTTTACTCAACAAATGTAGGAGATTCAATCCAACTGTATCAGCAAAATTAATGGTGGGGGAGATAGCACTTGCTTTATCAGCCCTAATGCCTCTGGGGTGTACTGATGTTGTTAGATTAGTTCTCTAGGAAGCCTGTGGTGTATTTTCAGAATTAAAAAGATATAATGGCCTCTCTTCTCTAAAACCAAAAAAAACTCCATGCAAGCCCTTGCTACAGATTTGAGTTCTCTTCAACTTGCAGGTGCAGTTGACATCTAACAGGAAATGCACTTAACCAAGGCAAAGTAAATTTCCTTTTTTTCTTCTTCTCATTTCAATACTGTTTTTTTAATGACCTGTGACTTGTCTGTATGGCAGACAAGGTAATTATTCATAGAACTTCCTGGAAAATATGTAGCAAACTGTGCTGAAGAAATAGCTGCCGCTAAGCAGTCAGACTTCTCTCTGAATTTTCATTCTGCATTTGACATTTAATTTAAAATCTGGTCTGATTTAGCCTGAAAGAGTAGTAATAAAATTCTACAGTACTCCATGGGATAGCGGGTGAAATCAAGATCTTATTTTCAGTTAAGCTTATTCTCAAGCCCATGACAGAACCATCAGCTGCTCCTGACTTCCTGCTGATAAAGCAATAAAGTCAAACCCAGGAGCATCTCAACTCTAAAAGCAGACTGTTAATCAGAAACACCATTTATCTATCAAATTCAGTGTGATGTGGCAGGTAGGATTCAAATTTACTTCAAAAAATGCATTAACATTTTATAAACTTATTAATACACATGTAGCCACACAGTCACTGCAGAAACCAATCTCAGACCATGGGGAACATCATTGTTGGCTACCGTAAGGCAGTGGCCTTCTGAGCTAGCATTTAATTAGGAAACTGTGTTCTCTTACCTCTAACAATAAAAATTGTTTGATCAGTAAATTCATTACTAGTCCTTTTTGTCAAGGTGCACATGTGTCTGTATTTTATTCAAGATCCCTTCAGGCCTCTTCATTCCCAGCATGGCTGTTGGAGCCATGGCTGGCAGGATGGTTGGGATTGGAGTAGAGCAGCTGGCATATCACCATCATGACTGGATCATCTTCAGGAACTGGTGCAGACCTGGGGCTGACTGTGTTACACCAGGACTTTACGCTATGGTGGGAGCAGCAGCTTGCTTGGGTACAGTACCTGCTTCTCCTCCTTTCATGCATGAATAACACTGATGCTTGGGGTCCTACAAAAGGTTTACGAGGGCTTTATGTTGGTGTTAGGTGTTGTGCTGGCATTTATGGATATAATAGAAGTTGAAATCAAGATGTGATGGGCTAAAGTATGGGTAGCTTCCCCTAATGGTCTCTCCAGTGATCTGCCAGGTAGTCAACAATAGAGAGACTTGCAGTCGCCAATGCCTACTGCTTGTGATCTGCCAAATGCACATAGAAGAAAGACAAAAATAAAGTTAGGCTACAGGTTTCCAAGAAGTTCCAAAATTACCAGTTCTGGCCAAATTTTGAGCTACACAGGGGTAAATATTCCATTCTTATTTTGGCTTCGTGTCACACTGTGGTCAGCTGGGCTGTATTTTGGTTTATGGTTTGACCATAAACCAATATCTGATTACATTCAATAGGTAGGATTTAATGGATTTAACAGGAATGATCTGTTAACTATTAAAGCATGATTGAATAATGACTCACATCTCAAATTTCTAGTCATAGACGCAACAGGAATGTTAGAAAGATACAATCTGAACATGTTTTGCCTGATCATATCTTTCCTCTTCTGTATTTGCTTGTTCTATCTCCTTCTGTAGTTGTTGATACCATTATTAGGTGATGAAATAATAGTGGGGGGCATAATGCATGATTAATATGATTGGGTAGATTTGAAATGAAAGATGTACTCAGGGTAGAGCTGAAGATGTTTCAGTTTTGGAATCTCATGTTAGAAAGGCAGGGTCATTTGTGCAATCAGTTACAGGGGAAGGAAAGGTGGGATTTGCTTCTCTAAATTCAATGTCTGTAATGTAGACATCAACATCTGAGCTAGCTGTGTCGATATCCTTCATGGTCAAAACAGATAAATGAGATAGTGGAGAGATCAGTCTCATCTGGCAATACACATCTAAAACCAGGCAAAGGAACAGATGAATTTGGCCTCAGAAGTGCCTCTTTTTCTCCAGAGATCAGAAAGGCAGTCTGGATCACCTCTTTGGGTGTGAATACCTACAGCAGTGTAGACACATAAAAATAGCTAGGATGAATCTTGCTGTGAAGAAAGAAAAGTGTTTCCTCTTCTCCATAAACATTCTTAATGTTCATAACAGAAATACTACAAAAAATTTTGCTCTGATATTCCATCTGATCTGCTAGTCAGCAATCATTTCCTCTTTTAAAAGGTCTAAATCAAGGTGAAGTGATTTTAACAGCTGGGTGATGCATACAACAGAATGGTCACTGGTTGTTCTTAAGCCCAAGACCTGTCTCATTTAGAGTAAGAGATACAGAGTAAGTATTAAATGATCCTTACTCTGGTATCTGCTCTCAGCTTTTCAGAGTCAGAAGTTTAAGGCATTCCTCAGATGAAAGTCATATGGTGTTAAATAATCAACAATTTAATTTTCCTGTATGCTGCTAGATTAAAACCGTCTTTTAATGACCTGTTTCTGATTTTTCTCATCCAAAATGGTGCTGTATTTTAAGACCGAAAAATAGCAGATTTGTTACATTTACCTTTTGAACAGAGGCAAAGAAATGATACCTAATAATTCAGCGATACATACATGCTTGTCTGCAGTTGTGTGATTATTGTTATCCTTTAATGTAAACTGAAGGAGTAAGGAGCTTGCTTATGAATTTGATACAGAAAGACTAGATAGAAAAATACAGCTACAACCCTGCCTATGGCTGCATGCCCGGATGGCCTCAAACCAAGCTGTATACAGTTTAAACTGTGTGTTTTGCTGATAGCAAAAGCTAGGGTTTAAGATATAGCTCTTGGAGTGGCCCTAAACTCTCCTTGTGTCGGATTTTGTAACCATGTCATGCCCAAAGACAATGTGTTAGCTTTCTCTTCAGTATGAATGCCAAAGGCAAAGCAACGTGAAGGTCAACTCTTGAAGCTCCTATCTGCCCCAGCCATGGTACTTAGCTGTTTCTTGGAGATGTTTAGTGGGCTAATGACAGGATTCAGATTTAGTTTCTCAGGTGTCCAGCAGAGCTGATTTTTGGCATGCTTTCTGGTTTAATAGCTTTGTCTTTTCTCATTCGTTATTTACTTTTCAACGTTAGCATCTTTGACTTGAGCAAGTTCACTCCATTTTTTTTTATGAGAACTGCAGTAAATTAAAAATTTCTTTCTTCGTTGAAATAAGACAAAGAATACTTCACAAAGTATAAGTGTGAATAATCTCATGCTTTTCTGAGTGTAAGACTCAAAAATATAAATTAATTGCTTAGCATGTATATATTTCAAGAGCACCAAGGGAAACTTGTTTGCTTTCCTTGTTGGCAGGTGGTGTTACTCGAATGACGGTCTCTCTGGTGGTGATTATGTTTGAGCTAACTGGAGGCCTGGAGTACATCGTGCCTCTTATGGCTGCGGCTGTCACAAGCAAGTGGGTGGCAGATGCCTTTGGGAAAGAAGGGATCTATGAAGCTCACATTCATCTGAACGGTTACCCATTCCTGGATGTGAAGGATGAATTCACCCACCGAACCCTGGCAACAGACGTCATGAGACCCAGGCGTGGTGAAGCCCCTCTCTCTGTTCTGACACAGGACAGCATGACGGTAGAGGATGTCGAGACACTAATCAAGGAGACTGACTACAATGGCTTTCCAGTGGTGGTTTCAAAAGACTCTGAGAGACTTATTGGATTTGCGCAGAGACGAGAGCTGATTCTTGCAATAAGTGAGTAGAGTACCAGTGTACATACAAGTCTGATTTTGATAGGGTAGGATGTCACCAGTATTATTCACCTTGAGAATGGATAAATAAAAACTGAGCCTAACTTTTTTCCCAGTCCTGACTTTTGCTAGTTGCTAGGGCCCATGGGTGGAAGCTTTTCTTTTGCAACAAGCCACCTGCTCGACTTCTGTGGGCCCACAAAGGAATGCTGTGGTGTTGAGGGCCAGCTGGGCAGCCAGGCACATTACTGGCTGGGCATGGCTACCTTATACTTTGCAGGGAAGTGGAATGTCTGGCATATCCAAATCTCTTTGACATGAAAATATTCTTCTCTGTGTGGGCCTGTTTCATCCCTCTGCTTCAGGTGCTTTTAAAAAGCTGTTGTCTCAGACAGAAACTCCCATATTCTTCAGAAAAGAAAATCCATAAATGGAAAATCAGGGCTATTTTCTTGGCCACTTTTCACAAAGCTAAATTAAAATTTGAAATGACAGTGCTCTTTAAAGCATGTGGGTTTTTTAACATATATTTATTTTCATCTCCTGGACATAAAGAGACTCAGTCTAAGTAATTAGACCTAAAATTTATATTAATTTATTGAAGGACAGTCGGCTGTTACTTGATTTCCCTCTTCTCATCCTGTAGCAGACAGTCATCAATGCTGCATCAATATCACATACAAAAGAAGAAAAAAAATGACAGAGCCTAGTTTTCTCCCCTTAAAATATAGTGCAGAATTCAGTAAGAAGTTATTTTCTCATTTTGTCCCTTCTGTGGTGTAAGTTGTCATTTCAGTTCGCGAAAACAGTCAATGAACTGCATTCATTTTGCATTTAGTTGTATCACTAATGCCTCAAAACATAGGAAGGCAGGACAGACCATACTGCCAGTTCTACAGCTCCTCTAATAGTACAATTATAATTTAACTTCTAAGGAGAGTGGGAACTTAACTTTTTCATTCAAAGCTGACTATCGCTGTTTACTCGTTCCTCTCTCCTCCAAAAGCAAGCAAAAAAAAGTCCACATGAAGTTATCCTCTGTGTACCAAGCTCAGTATAAGAGGATTTTAAAGACACCAAAATGAAGTCCAAGGCTTCTAGCTGGAATACCTCCTTCAAACAACTGATTGTCTCAGAAGACTAATCTTCCTTTGGTAGTAACAAAAGATGCCTTGTATGGCCAAGCTAAGAAAGTAAATAAGTGTCTGAAGTTTCACCAAATGTGTAAATGCCAAGAACTGATACCATTTATAAAATAGCTTGTATTTTATCCTGCTTCAGCTAATGAATTTCAAATGTCTTCTGCATTCCCCTATGAGAAGTAGAAAAAAAAAAAACTTAATTAGAATTATTTAGTGTTCCCTCTGTCTGGCTTTTACACTGGCCATGGCATGGCATGGCTCTGTTACTTGCTACCATCCTAACTTCACAGCCTTCTGGGAAAATTGTTTGGAGTGAAGATGCAGAGCCCCAACTTTAAAAGCAGCCTGATGCTGTCTGCAGATGCTGTCTGAAGTGAGTCAGAGAAGTCTGAGGAACTGAGTCTTTTGATTCAGGTCGTAAATGGGAACATGGCTGAAGGGGCTTGCTAGAATGTGTGTGAAATACCTCTTCACACACAGTGCTCCACCTCATGAGTTACCCCTACTTCATTTCTTTCTTACTAAGTGGAGCACTAACCATGCTCTAGAAAAGCATCCAGTCTCTGCAAAGTGAACAGCAGTGCCACTTCCTATTGTTCAAAAGCACCTTCAGGAGAATTGCAGCCTTTCCCTGGTCCTTGTTGAGCAGGTGGGTAGAGTCACCCTCTGGGAATAGGTGTCTACATTTTAGATGGCACCTACTTTACAGTCTTATGGAGGAACGTATTTGACCCTGTAAAGCTCTTCTTAAATTTGGCCAGTTTTAGAGGCATTGTATAAAAGGCAGAGTCTTGGACACAAGCCAAGTGGCCTATATAATGTACTCTTCCCTATGGGGAGTCAAGAGAGCAACGTAGGTAATACAGGCTGTGAACTACAAGCTCTTAAATACGAGAGGCCGTTTCACATTTGGGAAAACTAATTCACTCTCTGGCTGTGACAAAAGCCTTCGACATAGATTACTCTGTAAACCCAGACATCATCTTCCATTTGCTTTACTCTTTCTGTTAAGCTCTATCTGTTTTTCTTACCCACTGACTGCAGAAATTATCTGTTCTCCTGTTTTACCTTAACTCCCCCATCGAGTGAGACTGCATACGGAGTCCACTACTTTTCTGATGCTGCTGAATTTGCTCAATAGTACTACATCATTCACATTTCTCCTGAGAGATGTTTGACTTTGAAGAGTGAAGTCATGGTTTTGGCTAATCACCGTCATCCGGGGTCATTGCTGCCTTGGGAACAGCAATGTGGTAACTGAAATGCTTGGCGCTATTGCTTTGGGTGCAGCTTCGTGAAGGAAATACCTAGCTGTCAGGGGGTTTTATCAAAGGGTGGGAGCTAACCAGTTTGATTAATGTTACCTTTTAGCACAGATCATATATCAAAGAGCTATGCACGCATAGTCACACTTGAAATTAGATGTATGAATCAAAACAAGACAAGACAAAGTAAGTATCATTCTTATAAATTGCAATAGGGTTTGTAATATGTGGGGTAAGAAGTCATATGCTGTACTGATACTAGGTTGGAGCCAGTGCTGCTCCAGTTCCAGAAATATTACAATACAATGATCATTAAGGGGAAAAAAATGCAGCTGGAACATGTTGGAAACCATTACTGTCTGCACATTATGAGTCACAGGAGCAGGTTTCTGCACTTTGATGAATGGCAATGAGCTCCAAAAAGATATACATCCTCTTTGACTATGTCTGATTTGCTGTACCTCTCAAGAACAGAAGCAGCCTAGATTAATCAAATGTAAAAATTCTGACCATTTCCAAGAATTTATACAAAAAAGAATAAAAAAGAGAGTTAAGCCTTCAGAGCCAAGCAAATGATATCCTTATCCTGGGGAGGGAGAAGTTGCCCATCATTTGGAAATCTGTCTCATAGATTGTTTGCACCCTGTAGTATTGGGTGGAAATAAATTTTAAAATTTAAATATACAAACTCTAAGTGATTGAGCTCAAACCCATAAAATTCACCCTGCATGCCAAGAGGTGTACTGGTCTACAACACCCACACCACCCCCAGATCCCTGGGTTGTGAATTTGTCTTTCCCTAGTTTTGTGTTCGTAAATCCGTTCAGCGTGCCCAGATTTCTCCAACTACACTGCGAAGTCTGGGAAGAACATATTGCTCCAACCCATGTAATAGAAGTTTCTGTTAGTCTCACAATGGAGGAAATGACATAGAGTCATTTGAATTTAACAGAGATGGGGTTAATGATGTTTGTGGATGCAATGAGCTGCATATTTATTCACAAAAGCATTATCCCAACCAAGCCACAATATGTGTTTGTAAAAACATCACTTAGATTTGCTTCAGGGGAACGATGTCTCAAAGCCATTCAAGTTTGCTCAGTAAGCCCAACTTCTGGGACCTCAGTATGTTAAAGGCAAAAAGCAACTACTACCTTTGCCTTCCAAAGGAGGACAATTTTTCATGTGTTCTGTATCAAACCTAGCTCACTGCTTATCTTCATCTTTCTGTTGTACAGAGAATGCAAGACAGCGTCAGGATGGAGTGGTGAGCAACTCCATCGTGTACTTCACTGAAGACCCCCCAGAACTGCCACCCAACAGTCCCCATCCACTGAAGCTGCGGCGTATTCTTAACCTGAGCCCTTTCACTGTCACTGACCACACGCCAATGGAGACTGTGGTAGATATTTTCCGGAAACTTGGGCTCCGTCAGTGTCTTGTCACTCGCAGTGGGTGAGTAGATGCAGTTAGAGAATCTGAGGAGATTTTCTGCAGCACTAACAAACCCACCATTTTTCCCGTTTAAAGCCAAGTACAGATGGTAGCTAAGTAATCAGCACCTCTGTGACAGTCAAGTGAATATTTTGATTTTGCCTATTTTGTGAACAGAAGAATAAGGGAAGCTCACCCAGTGTCTCTCCAGGGCAGCAAAAGAAGTCATTCAGAACAAAAATGGCACTTGCTGGGTGTCACATTTCGTTCTCTTCTCCCAAACTCTTGGTGTATTGTCATTTAGATAAGGCAAAGATAAATACAAAATAAACTGTTCTGCCTCCCACTGTCATTCAGTTTTCAACAGAGGCACATCTGTCAAGTAGTACTGTTTGCAAAGAATGTGCCTATCTCCAGCTAGATTAGATGCTTGTGAAGACTGTGATAAAGATGTCAGTGGAGGAAAATTTATCTGTTCAGCTTTCTTTAATGGAAAATGGACAGGTGTGTAAACCAAAGTCCATAAAAAACTGCTGAAGAAGCGTGGGCAAGTGGAGAGTAAAAAGCTGCACCGTGTGCACTAGAAATAATGTTCCATTAATTCCAATGGGATCTGAGCTATACTGGGTTCATTGCTTATCCCAGGATCTGGTGGTAAGAGGAAATTTTACAACAGGACAGCAAAACAAGAGCCATCACTTTCAAATGTGGAAGACTAAAATTTAGTCTTCCGCAAAAAGCCGTTTGTTATTCAAAACTATTACATATCAGCTGTTGCTATTGATGTAGTGTCCTCAGCATTAAGAAAATAACAATGATTATTGGGACACAGATTTAGGTCCTGATTTTAGGTGCCTAGATTTGGGAATTTTGATTCTGAGTTCTAACACTTACAGGAAGTGAAAGGTGGAAAAAGATAACAATGACATAGTTTCAAAATTCAGTGCCTTGTGGCCTTCAGGGACTGGAAATTAAAGCCCCTGACTACTGAGGATTAGGAAATTTTTGACTCCTGGGGCCAGATATCTCATAGGCCTCATCTTTCTTGACAACTGTAATTCATTTAGGTTCACATAAATGAGAAATTATCACTCAGATCTGAAGGAATTACACTGACGGTGAGAGTTTCAGAAAGTTTGTAATTTAACTTAGTTCATGTATTGCTAAATCCCATGTCCTAGATCAGGGCATTCGTGTCTTGGTTTTGTGCTGTCAGCCCTCTGCATGCTCAGTCTAAGGAAACTCATTACTCTGTTGTACCAAGCATCAGTAGTCGTAGCTCCTCATTCAGTCATGTTCCCAAAACAAAGAAGTAACAACACAAAGTATTTCACTTAATGATCATGGCTGGGGTAATAAAAATACACGAGGTGAAAATGCTTTATATAAAGATAATCTTTGGGGAATGGGTGAGATGGACAGTGCTATATGGAAGCACTTAAAAAATGGCCCTGCAGCTGAGCAGGGAAAAAACCCCACAGATGATACATGAGATGTTTGTTGACCTTTCCTTTCCTTTCTCCTCTAGGAGGCTGCTGGGTATCATAACTAAAAAGGATGTATTAAGACACATGGCTCAAATGGCAAACCAGGACCCTGAATCTATCATGTTTAACTAGACTGGTAAAGGAAGAAGAAAGTAACCCCAGAGGAATCCCTTCTAGATTAACACAAAGGCAATGTTCAGTGTTTCATTTTGTTTGAAGAAAAAAATGCGTGCGAGGAATGGCCCAATATGCCTCTGACAAAGGGATTGGATGCAGGATGGCACTTCTTTAGTGAGGAAGGCAGTTTAGGAGCTCTGAGCAGCTGCAGACATCAAGCTGTGTTTCCTTAATGAGATTCCCAACAGCTCAATTGGAGCGTTGATGAGTGTAAGTGATGTGGTGCTTAGAGACAAAGAGCCAGGGAACATCAGTGGGATGCACCAATGTTCACAGTAACTCGGGAGGCAGGTGTGAAGACTGGCAGGCAATGCTTATGTATAAGCTCTTAAGAGATATAAAGATTTGTTTCCAAACTAGAGAGTATGGGTGAGTAAGGTCAGTTGGATTTGTTACTGAAATAATGGCTATTTATTTGCTACTGAATTACAGCATTTTCATGAGGGAACAAATGTATTTTAAAATGAAAAGTGTTGTCATCTTCATTTATTTTTGTAGAAGTTATGTGAATCACGACTGAAGTTAAAGGAGCAAGAACACAATTCAACTCACTTCAAAATGTAGTGTCCCCTGCTCCAGTCATTTAAATTTTATACAGGTTAGCATTTTTGTCAATCAACTTCCCTTTATTAATGTTGAAATGTGACATTTTTGTAAGGATCTCTTATTTCTCTATGCAATTTTGCATACAGGTACTGTAATATTTAGTATTATGTGGTTTGCTGTGGCAATGGGAAAAAAAAACAACATAAAAGGCCATGGAGAAATTTTCAAAGGCACTGAAGGGAGACTGGTGTCCATCTTTCATCAATGTTAGTCACAAGAGATTGAACCCCTCACCTGTCTCCCCTTCTGAACATCATCATTTTTCACACACTAATGCATTGATTCCTGATTCTCACTTTAGTTTCTTTTCATTATTGCTATTTCTTGGCATATTGTCTGCACCTGTCAAGAGATTGAAGTTAATTTAATGGTCACAGACATTTATTCTGTAACAGATCTACTCTTTATGCATATGCCAATCATAGCACTATGGAATCCCTTCCCCGCGACATTGCGGCTGGATAAAAATCAAAGGGACTGAGAATGCAAACAACAATAGCAAAGCTTTAGTTATTGACCTGTTTGCAGCAAAACCACAAGATTTAACTGCCCCCTGTAGGGACCTCCAGGTCACTCAGGTGAATATGATAAATTTTCCTAAGCCCTTGTTCTGGTCCTATGTGAGATGCACAGTCAACATTGTCTATGTTAATATACTAGCACTTTAGTCAATACTTCTATCAGTAACAAAAGACCAAATTCTACTCTCAGTAACTCATAAACAAAGCACTACCCAGTGTTTGCTTTGTAACTATAAGCTTAAAGATTGGAGAGAGGTTGCATCCTAACTTAGATGCCCCGAATCCCCTTCAGACACTCTGAGAGCCTGGTCCCTCCATTTAGGCTCCTAAGATCTATGATATTTTTGTTCAAATTCATACAGATAGGGTTAGCTCAAGTCCATCGCATCCAGATGGTCTTCGTGGACAGAGATGAGTGGAGTTGCATACTCCAGACAAAAGCCAGACTGTTGATCCAGCTTGTGGGCAATGTGCATGATTATTGTGTCCCTGAAGTGAGACAACTAGCCAGGTGCACCCTAAGTTAGATGCCTGAAGTTACATGTCACAAATGTCTCTTATCTTTCTCCAGGCACCCCACTTCCTTCTGGCATGTGTCCCACTGCATTCACACAAAGTATGGCCCAAATTGTTGAAGTAAAAGAAACAGAAGTAAAGCGATAATTTTAATCTGCTAAGTACTCCATTTAACAATAGTGTTTGCAACAGACTGATATAAATATATGTTGCTCTGGCCAAAGCCCATAAATATTTCAAGTGTATACTTTTTGTTAACTGAACATCTGCAGGACAATGTATTATTAAAGGGCTATTGTTAAAACTATGTAAACTACAGAACTGAGCAACCCTTTCATTCTGAAAATAGGAAATACTACATAATATTGTTCTCTCTTATGTTTTTCTGTGAAACTGTCATCAGCCAAACTCATAAAAAAATAACCAAGTCAACAACCAGACTCATAAACATCCTATTCCCTCATTTGAACAGAAATGCCATCATAAAATAAAATCAGTTCTTTCCCATAACTAAACTCAAGCAGGGCTTAGTTCCTACTCAGAACTACTAGAATCTAAGGGATTTGGACTGAGATAAATAGGTTGACTTTTGGCAGCAATCTTGTTCTGAAATGAAAACTGAAGGACAGTGTTCTACTTTTCACTTTTATAGCACTAAATGTTAATGCTTGTTTGACAAACACTTTCTCCAGCTTCCTGTGTTTACATAGGAAACAAGAGTGCATACTCTCCCCAGTTGAACACTTCTAAATACCTTTTTCTCATAAGTCAGGAGTAATAAGTTGGGAGGTGAATTCATCTGCTATTTGAAACAATACTCAAGGCTTCATGTGCATTAAGGAAAAGGAAAGGTCTAAAGCCCTCTTTGCTAGTGAAGGAAATTTCAGTCCATATTGCATAATACTGTCATCCAAGGCAGAGGTAACTGGGACTACAACCCAAGCAGAAGCCAGGTAGATGGGTGTACAGTTTTCTTCTATCAAACATGTTCCTCTTTAGATGGAATGGTTTAAATATCTAAGGGGTCAAGGAGAAAGGCTTTGGATGCGTAACTGTGTACTGCTGCTCCTTGTTCCAGTGTCTGTTCAAAGCATGTTAAAGTCTCTTAGATCAGGGACTAATATCTAGCTCTCCAGAAATGGCATAGCCATAGCTCACTTCAGCTGCTTGGCATTATTGAGGTTGAGGTGATGCTGGAATGACAAGGAAGACTTTGAAACTGGACAGACTTTGCTAATTAGAAAACTTTTTCCATGCTACAGTCATCATTGCTCTTAGCATGAGTATCTGAATGGGGAACATAATATAAATTAATAACATTCTTTTCTCAAAAAATGAAGTTATGATGTCATGATTTAACATATTTTCCCCAAACAACCCCATTATTTTCCATCTGTATTCCCAAATATGTCTCAGAATTTACTGAGACACACAGATTCCAAAAGGCATTGATCTCAGCCTTAAGTATTTGAGCTTTTAGAGCTCAAGATAGTCAAGCAGCCTGATCAATCTGAGAGTTAGGTAAATACTCCAGTATATTAGTGCTCACTTTATGCAACCTCAGTTCAATCCTTGTGTTTAAGCAGTTGGACTTTGAAGATGTCAAACTAAACAAGAGAACAAAAATCTTTGGATGATGCAAGTTCAGTATTGTACCTTTGTTTTGCATGAACTGTGTTCAGTTCCATTCAGCTTCCGATGTTCACTTGAAGCAATCTGTACCAGAAAGTTTATTATTAAAAAGTACAGAACATGGATATTAGCCAGACTCTTTGGCTGTCACAGTGATACTAATTATTAATTCTTATGCTTTGCTGAAGCAGAAAAGAATGTTTAAGAATTACAGGAAACCCTCTGATTCCGTGTTGGAATGACACTATAATAATGAATATTGTTTTGCTTTTGTTTCATTTTTATTTGGTTTGTTTTTTTGTTGGCTTTTTTTTAATTGTAGAAAACAGTACATATATGTTGCACCTTATCAAAACCAATGTTTGAACTCTATTTTTTAAATAAAACTGACTTACAGTACTGAAAAAAAATCTTGAACATTTTATTAATTGCAGAAATATTTCACTTAATGTCTTTCTGATTTTTATGTTTCCTTTTCTCACCTATAGGGATAAATCAAGCTTGATGAATGACTTTGGCTAATGCTAAGCAGGGAGTTAGTAAAGTTCACATAGCGGACTTCAAAGAATCAGCCTTGACTGTAGGCTGTTTCAATTTCAGAGAGAAATGTTTTTTACTTTAGCATCATAATTCTTTTATTAAAATCATCTAAAAAGAGAAGAAAAAATATTTCTCCTACCAGGTTGTTTTGTGTACAATAATCACAAAAACTTTTTTAAAGCAAGACGTTGCAAAGCCCTTATGATTTCAGGGTTGTATATATTTTTCAGTTGCACCATAATTCAAAGCTAAGCTCACAGACTGAAAATGGCAGGTTCAGTCATGCCCATTTAACTGGATGAAACATCCCTTAAATCCCTGTCAGAAGATAATCCTTAGGTCGTAGCAAAGAATAGGGGTTTCATCCTGATTAATGTACTAAACATGGAAGTAGGAAGACACTATGGCTTTGTGCAAATGAGACATCAATCAATGGTTTATCCAGAAGAAACATTACAGGTTTCAAGACATGCTCCAGAGAACAAGTTTGATAAAATTGATATATCAGCAATAGCTTAGTTTAATTTAAATTACTAATTTCAGAAGCTGGTGCTGGAGTCCCAGGGCCTCCATGGATTGTGTTGGCCCTAATGTGGCCCAAAACAGCCACTGAAAAGCTGGAGGCATCAGGTGTGCAGCAACTTAAGTAAGTAGTTTCTGTAGTTTGTATTTGGTCACAGGGGACTGAGCCTTAGACCTACCTGTCATCACTTGTGATAGCACAGCTGGGAAATGCAAGAGAAAATGTTGAGAGGAATTCAGTGCTACCCTCTTACAGCTGTGCGCCATGTGTCCTGGCCTAGGTCCTCATTTGCTCTAAACCAAACAGCGTATTGCCATCTACATGCCTTTTGCTCCTCTTAGAGGCCCTTCCTCCTCCTATATATCCTACAAGCAACATTTTTTCCCCTGTGCTTATCCTGCTCCTCCACTCCAAATGCTGTCTTGCTTCCATCTCCTCTCCATTGTGGTGGCCTGGATGCCCACCAAGCACAGTTTTACAGACACGGAATCCCACCTCAGGGGGATGCATCCATCTCATGGCATATAGGATTTAGTACTGCTGCCTGCTAGAGGACCTAGTAAACAGTGTTACTGCCACTGGTACGCTGTGCTGAGTTTTTGATTGGTTTTTGGCTTGCTATCTCAATGCAATACAAAAAAGATGGATTTTTCAGAAAAATAGCTGCTGCATTTGCACAGGTCAATCTATCCATGTTCACCATCTCAAGCAGTAACTAGTGAATTCACAGTGAAAGCAATCAAGAGCTGGGATGTGACCGTGAGAGCTGTATCCTGAAGTAGTTAGGAGCTCTTAGGCAGAATGAGACAAAAATTTCTGACCTGTAGCTGCAGCATTTGGTCAACTCTTCATCCCTCATTTAATCTTTCTTGCATTCTGAGCATAATTAATGTGCTCAGTTTGAGTACATGATATGCACAGTCTGGGCACAGTTAATGATTTCAACCCTTGCTATCCTCAGCATTATCTTGTATGGTCAGGGTCAAAACAATGTGAGTGTTCCTACAAGACACAGCGCTTTCCCCAGCCACAGCAGTTAACTGGTTAGGAAGACACTACCATGTGTAACAGCCAGCCTGGGGAGAGTGGGTATTTGGCACTTCAGCTTCATTTCATTTGAGAAATGATTCCTCAGCCTGAACAATCAGTGCATGGCTCTTTGAGGGAATTTTCAAAGCCCCTGAGGTCTGTTCCTGACTGGCACAACATTCAGAGCAATGTCTGTATGGGCCAGCTGTCATTTTAGAACACATACCCTACAGATTAACCAGCCTTTCTTAATTCACAAAGATTCAGTAAAGGGCACAGAAAAAAAAAAAAAAAAAACAAACAAACAACAACAGAAGTGCAAATTGCTTAGGAAACTAGACAGTCAACTATGTCAGCCAGGGAGATTAACTTTGCCATCTCAAAATTATGTCCACGGAGGCATCTAACTCTTAGGAGAACCATCCCCTTTGAAGTATTTACTGGCTGGTTTTATCACTAGGAAGGAGTAATACCTAAATTAAAGCTAAAATCCTACCTGTTTCTATTAAGTGTTTTTCTTTCCTTATGTATTCTAAAAGTCTTTCTTTCCCCTTTGAAATAAGCTTTCTTCCAATAGTTGCTAGTGAGAACTGGACTGTGAGTGTGCAGTACACAAACTGACATGGAGCACTGCAGGGCTGGTGCTGAGTATGTCCCCTTGGATAAATGCAGCAGAACTCAGTGGCTGCAATAACTGTGTCATGGGAAAGGACCAGTCCAAATAATTAAAAAGTGAGATGAACTGTAGTTCTTTAATTCTGTAGTTTCCCACCAGGTAACTTGGAAAGGTATTTCCCTATGCTGCATTTTGCCTAGAGATGAATTTTCCTTACCTAACTCTCAGATTAGATGACCACTAGGAACCAAAGTTCCTGAATGAATTACAGGAGGCACACAGGCTAACTAACAGTGTAACTAACCAGGTAACTAACACCCTCATTCTCCCCTTCCTTTTCTCATTTCCCTGCTCTGCTCCAAACATTTCTGCCTTTCTCCTTGTTCAGCCTCCAGTTCCAGCCCACTCTGCCTCCCCACTGCAGCTTTTCTGTAATAACCCCCAAAACCCCAAACAAATCAACACATCTGCTCTTTCTACTGAAGTGGGACTATTGTGCAGAACGCAGATTTGCCAGGAACAAAGTCATCAACTGAGCAATAGTCTAGTTCCCGACATTATCTCCACTGAATAAACATTCAGTGCTGGTGAATTGTAAAATACAAGCTGTTGAGGGACCAGGACCAGAAGCCAGCTTGCTCATCTGAGCGCCTGGTACATGCAGACCACAGTAACATATACTTTCTCATTTGCTCTTCTTCTGGCACCATGTTAGAATTCTGGCTTCTTTGTGTTCAGTTGTCCACAATACAGGGGGGAGAGGGGAAATTATTCTCTTGCCATGATCTGTTTTTCTCAGGAGAATGCCCCATTCATGAGGCTGTGAAGTATTTTGCCTCTTACTGAATCTGCTTCATCCTCCATGAACATATCCCTTAGGCCAGGGAAGAAAACAGTCTTCTTAGGCAATGGTTACATTTGCTCACTGGATGGAGAGGCAAGAACTAAACCCAAGGCTCCTGTCTCCCACCTGCCTCCCTGCTGAAACCATCAAGATGTTCATGTTAGAGAGATAAGTCTGTGTGTGCTGGGGAAAAAAACGGAACTGAGAGAAGTAGCTGTTACAAGTGCCAAGCTCCAATGTTGTGAGATTCAGCTGGACATACAACCAGGGATAAGACCTGTGGAGAGGAAAGATTGACTGCGCGTCCATCCTCTGTGTTTCTAACAGGCTGCACCACACCAAGATGACGAACTCTTGCAGCTTCTACTGTAGGTACCCAGAGTTATGCCACACATTGTATCGGTTGTGTGAGTGCTTCACATCAGCCTGTTAACACTGACCATGCTCTCCAACTTGCAACAGCTGTGATTGACTGATAGACATAGAGTGAGGGACGTGACTAAAATGTTTTTGTATGGCAAAGGGACATGCTGGAACACATGCAGCTGCCTGGTGGCCAGCCCTCCAAGGACAAGTACAGGACCTGCTCTTCTGTGGATCATACCACATGGCTCCAGGACAGAGTGAGCCCTCTCTGCCCACCCTCATAACAGAGGTTTACTCTTTCTTAAACAGAAAAATGCAACTCACTATTGACACAAGGTAAGGGACAAGAAAGAAGCATCTGACCCTTCCTGCTCTTGCCTCTGCCAGCGTAGTGTCTTCATCGTATATGCTCACTCAGCAATACATTTATCATAGAATCAGTCTGTTTGGAAGAGATCTTCAAGATCATCAAGTCCAACTGTTAACCCAGCACTGCAAAATCACCACTAAACCATGTACCTAAACATCTAATCTACATGTCTTTTAAATACCTTCAGGGATGGTGATTCAACCTCTTCCCTGGGCAGCCTGTTCTTCTGCTTAACAACACTTTCAGGGAAGAAGTTTTTCCTGCTCTCCAACCTAAACCTCCCCTGACACAACTTGAGGCCGTTTCCTCTTGTCTTATCTTATCACATCCCACCTTGCTAGAGCTTCCTCTCAGGTAGTTGTAGAGACCAATAAGGTCTCCCCTGAGTCTCCTTTTCTCCAGCCTAGACCCCCCCTAGTTCCCTCAGAGGCTCCTCATAAGAACAGTTTTCCAGACCTTTCATCAGCTTTGCTGCCCGTCTTTGGTCACACACCAGCACCTCAATGTCATTCTTGGAGCAAGGGACCCCAAACTACAGTATTTGATGTGCAGCGTCACCAGTGCTAAATACAGAGGATGGGTGATCATTTCCCTAGTCCTGCTGACTGCACTAATTCTAATGGAAGCCAGGATGCATTGGCCTCCTTGGGCACACTGCTGGCTCATATTCAACTGGCTGTTAGACAGAACCCTCAGGTCCTTTGCCACAGGGCAGCTTTACAGCCACTCCTCCCCAGCCTCATGTAGCACTGCATGGGGTTGTTGTGACCCAAATGTAGGACTCAGCTGTTGGCCTTGTTGAACTTCACACCATTGTCCTTGGCCCATTGATTCAGCCTGTCCACCTCCCTCTCTAGAGCCTAAATATGATCCTAGGGTTAAAGACTACTTTATGTATTCATTCATGTGGTTTCCAGCATAAAGATCTTCCAGCAAAGCCCAATCTGCACCACTTCTTTCCCTCACACCACTGGTACACTAAGCTACATTCATGCACAGAACCATCAGAGGTTCTAGTCTACCTAGAGTGACATACAGACAGCTGTCAGAGCAGCATGTGTCAGACACCTCCTCTGCAGCACAGCTGGAGGCCACTGCCACCTCTTCCCATCTCCATTGTTTGTGCAGTATAGGGCTCTCAGAACAGAAATGCACAGAGGAAAAAAGTGGCGAACTGCAAAATTTGGCCAAGGATCCTGCCTTGAAAGGGATTGACCTTTCAGCTGGTGCTGAGAAGGTCTGACTGGACATTTCCTTCCCACCACTCCTTCCTCCTAAATTCACAGCTTGTCAGGGGAGGAGTATTCAGTGAGTAACTGCATCCCATTGCACAGCTGTACCAGGAACTGCGGTTAGCTTATTTTCTTACAGATGCTCTGCCTCTCTCGAATCAATTGAAAACCAAATCCATTCTTCCATCTATCACAGCTCCACCCGCACCCAGTATGGGCTGGCAGCTCAGCATCGCAGCCGGACACCATCTATCCTCCATATTCCCTTCAGCGCCAAAAGGGTCCCACAGCTGTCTTCCCATTTAGCTTCAGAGAATATCTATCAGTTATAACAGCGTTCAAGTACCAGAGGACACTTGAGAGAGGCCTTAATGTGCAGGAGGAGACCCAGCAGAGCTGCACGGGTGCCCTGTGCTGACTCAGAACCAGCAGATGCCATTGTGGGCACCCCTGCATTGTGCTGGGCGAAACTCTCCCCCCTATCCGCCGCACCCAGTGCTCGGGGTAGTTTGGGATTCCCCTGCTCCAGGCTCTAGATTCAGCCTCAATATTTCTTAATCTGGGTAATGAGCAGAGATTTAACG
>JANHFX010013410.1:0-76922 GCA_027560015.1 Chloroceryle amazona | reverse complement strand
CCGGAGGAGCTGCCCCGCGGCGGCAGCCGCGGCAGCGTCCGCGCTGCCTCCTCGCAGTTCGCTCCGCGGGGGTACTCGGGGCCTCCTTCCTGGCTGGAAGCCCCGCCGGTGGCCTTCCGCAAACCTCTGTCCCCAGTGGCCCTTCCCTGCACCTGTTCGAGAATTCAGTCGGTGTCTCTCGGGCACAACTGAGACACAGACTGTTTTGGGTTGGAAGCGACCTCTAAAGGTTCTCTAGTCCCACCGTCCCACAATAAGCAGGGACATCTTGCAACTGGATCAGGTTGCTTAGAACCCCATCCAGGAATCTTTCCGGCGATGGGGCATCTACCACCTCTCTGGGCAACCTGGGCCAGTGCTTCACCACCCTCATTGTAAAAGGTGTCTTCCTCACGTCTAGTCTAAATCTACCCCCTTTTAGTTTAAAAACATTGCCCCTTGTCCTGTCGCAACAAGCTCCGCTAAAAAAAATCGTCCTCATCTTTCTTAAAGGCCCCCTTTACATACTGAAAGGCTGCAACAAGGTCTCTTGACACACTTGATAGTAGTGCTCACAAAGAGGGATGAAAGGGATCTTAGAATTTACCCCATTTCCATGCCCTGAGTGAAGACTCCCAATACACTAGAGCACTCCTAGAGAGTACTATCTAGCCTCTTCTTCAGGGCCTGCAGAGACTCTGCATTGCCCAAGACATAGCTGCTCCCCCACTTAGCACTCTGCTTTTTCGCCTCCTTCCTTATATGGATCATTTTTCCATAGGCACATGTGCTTTTTCTCCAGCATGCATGGCATGTAACATGGGTGTCTTGGGGCTTCTTTCAGGGGCTGGATAGGTCACTTCATTTGGGGGTGATGGAAGTGAACTGTATTCTCTTTCCCTGAAAAACCACTCAAAACCCAGCACCTGCCAAGGGTAGACAAGTTTTTTTCACTGGTGTCAATAAAGTCAGGATTTTATTTCGTATTACTCAATCTTTCTTATCCTACATGGAAGTGCAGAAAAACCTGGGAAAAGATTTTACCAGTGGGAAGAGCAGCTCTACTGGACTCAGTAGAGCTTCCCATACCACAAACTCCTTATTTATATTTATGGTGTGGAAGCAAATTTTCTTTACCTTAGTACTATTCAAGATTAGTGTATAAAGCAGCAAATTACTCCATTTAGTGTAGTGGGACTTGACTAAATCAAACAAAACATGACCCATGCTTTATAAACAAATTGCAAGATAGTAAGCTAAGAACATCAAATAAATATGTAGTTGCTGGAGTAAGGCATGGAGTAGCCAGTTTTGTGCCAAAAGCATCCATGGACTTCATAACCAGCAACCAGAAAACATTTCTAAACTGGATTTTTCTTTAACCACAATCCAAAATATCCGAGTACAAATTTATTTTATTATTTTATGTCTTAGAGCATTTGTCTGTGTTTGTTGGTTTGGTTGTTGTTGGTTTGTTTTTGTTTTTTTTTTTCTCTCTTTTTTTTTAATTTAACTATTGTATCACTGTCTACATTAGGGACAAATGCAACCAGCAGCTGTACAATTCATTCCACATTGGTTACTCAAGTCTGTAAGAGACTAAATTTGGTCAGTTTAGTGGGAAACATACATTGAACAGGCAGGAGATTCTTGATCTGCTGATCAAAGCCTGTGCATACAGATACAGTTTGCGATCATTACTAATCCTGTTCTTTACTTTAAACCTAACCCCAGCGTTAATTTTAGTCTTATGTGAGCCCTTTCCAGAAGATCAAGGCATGACAAAATCTGGAAGTGATAAATAACTAAAAGCACCAGATATGGTAACTGCTGTTGTAAAGATGTACAGATGTAACATAACTTTTCAGTTTCCTCTCTGCAGGCTGTAAAATAGAAGAGGGAGTCTGGACAGCTATTTTGTGCTTGCAACTAATGTGTACCTGGAATCATGTGTACTTCAAAGTTAAATTATTTACTTTGCCACCAGAATGAAGTTAATAACAAATCTAAATATTTGCTGGAGAATTGTAGCCCTCAGATACTGTTTGTGTATACACACAGGGTGTATGCATGTAAGGCCTCGTACGGTATGTGTCAGCCCTGTGCATGCACACACACACTCACACATGAACTTGAGCACATGTTATTGAAGCAGCTGCTTTTCTGAAACCAGTGCTTTTATTCTCACAAGTAAAGAGGGTTTTTTAAGGCTTATAAAAGATGATACTCTTCCTTTGGTTATATGCAAGACAGCCCTCAGTAGCTGTACGCACTTACATTGAGCATGTGTCAGCTTTTAAACTGCCAGCCTCACTGATCTCAGGCATCCTGCTGAATAAGAGTTGCATTTCTATTACAGACAACCACCTGCAGATTATACCTTCAGGTGAATATATGCACAGAAAATAGAAGGTGGTGTGTTGTCTGTTTTTCTTGTGTGTGTGGTGTTTTGGTGTTATTTTTGGTTGGTTGGTTTGGTTTGGGGTTTTTTTTGAGGAAAACAGTTACATGGAACTAGAGAACTGGTTGGTCCCCTATCACACCAGAAAGAGTAACTTTACAGATATCATAACCTAAGACTTATGACGGGTTTTGTAGACATCCATGAACCTTGTGTGACCATGATTCCCATTTTACAGGTGAGGAAGCTGGGACAGAGGGAGGTCAATTCACTTATCTAAGGTCATTCAGCAGGTGAATGGCAACACCAGGAACAAGTTCCAAATTATCTGGGTCCCAGCCCACTTTTATGTTCTCTAGTGTAAGAAACACATTGGTTAAGCAATGAGGCATTTGACAACTTTCATAAGGAAGATTAATCTCTATAATAAATTTGTCAAATGTGTGCATACACTTTTATCATGACTATCACAGAAATAGCATCACAGAGATTTTTTTCTATGCCAGTCCTACAGAACTGTAAGATAAATTGTCTACTGATTTCCCTCTTCAGCAAAATACTTAAGTGCAATCTTTAATGACATACTTACATGCTTTGCTGAATCCAAAGCCTCAGCATTAAGGTTCAGAGGACAATGACTAGTAGACATTCAAGGATTCAGCTTCTATACAAGCATGTAAAACTAAGATGTTTTCAAAGGTTTTCAGTGCTAAGCATTTCTGGTTGCAAGAAAGATTTGCAGACAAGTCTGATGTGCATATCTCTTACGTGAGGTTGGTTTGTATTATTTATTTTGACTTAGGAGTGTGCTATTGAAACCAATGCTACAAGTGCCCCATCCAACCAAATTGCTTGGGTTTGTGTTGCAAAAGCAATCACCGGGCACACAAACTGTTTTCCTGTTGAATGAAACTAATTGCAAGATATAACCCTGCAGCATACTTCTCAGACCTAATGGTTTTTCAACCCATGGTGTCTGACTAAACTTAGTTAAGAGTAAAATATGAAAATGCATGGAGGGTGCAGTTAGGTCCTCAGCACCAGGTGTTCCTGTTTGCAGATCTGTTCCTGTGGTATTAGATTATTTACTGATGTGGCTGTAGCCCTAGATGTCTAGAGGGAGGCACAGCTCTTTTGAACTTTTAGAGGTGAAGGGGACAAAATAAGCGCACTTGTGACTGAACCTTTGCTTTGTCTCCTGGACAAATATTGACTCGTGCAGTGCAAGGGGTTTTTTTAAAATGTCTTCAGGTGTTTGGAATTAGTAAGTGCTAATTCTTCAGCTAACCTTCCAAACCATTATGTTTTATGTATAAACTTCCTGTGTATCCCCCTCTTGCTTTTTAATCTTCTGGGAAAAAGCACTACACGGCAATACATTTGAGTGTTGCACATGAGAGATGACTTCTGAAACAGATGCTGTTGCCCATGTGTTGCAAGCACACCTAACTTCAGTTTGATCTCCAGTCAGTTTCACATCCTGCATCAGAAGATACCAGGGACCACATGATTGCTTCCTTAGTCCTCACAGCACCTACGCAGGTCTTGTTACTCTCAGAGATAAAAGCTGATTAGTAACCATAGGGATGGATTCTGCAATATGATTTTGAAGGGGGAAAGGTTGTGCTGCCATTCAAGAGACCTAGACAGGCTGGAGGGTTGGGTGGGGAGAAATCTAATGAAGTATAGCAAGGGCAAGTGTAGAGTCTTGCATCTGGGGAAGAATAACACCATGTACCAGTACAGGCTGGGGGTTGACCTGTTAGAGTGTAGCACAGGGGAAAGGGACCTGGGGGTCCTTGTGGACAGCAGGATGTCCATGAGCCAGCAATGTGCCCTTTGTGGCCAAGAAGGCAAATGGCATCCTGGGGTGTATTAGATGAGGTGGTGTTAATAGATCTAGAGAGGTTCTCCTCCCCCTCTACTCTACGCTGGTGAGACTGCATCTGGAATATTGTGTTTAGTTCTGGGCCCCTCAGTTCAAGAAAGACAAAGAATTGCTCAAAAGAGTCCAGCGCAGATCCACAAAGATGATTAAGGGAGTGGAGCATCTCTCTTATGATGAAAGGCTGAGGGAGCTGGGTCTCTTTATCTTGGACAAGAGGAGATTGAGAGGTGAGCCCATTAATGTTTATAAATATGAAAAGGTGTCAGGAGGATGGAGCCAGGTTCTTCTCAGTGATGTCCAATGATAGGACAAGGGGCAATGGGTGCAAACCAAAGCATAGGAGATTCTAAAGAAATGTAAAGAAAAACCTTTTCACGGTGAGGGTCACAGAGCAGCGAAACAGGCTGCCCGGAGGGGTTGTGGAGTCTCTCCTGGAAACATTTAAAACCTGCCTGGAAGTGTTCCTGTGTGACCTGCTCTAGGTGGTCCTACACTGGTGAGGGGTTGGACTAGATGATCTTTCGAGATCCCTTCCAACCCCTAACATTCTGTGGTTCTGTGAAAAGTGGCACTTTACCATGGAAGTCAACAGCATTCTTTGCTGAGTAAAGACCCAGGTCAAAGCAGGACATATGAACCTGATGAATTTCAGTCAAGTATGTAGATCTTATTAGAGGTAGATGTATGTACCATAACTCAAGTTAAATGCTAGCCTAAATATTTTTCAGAATAGAAAGAAAACAAGCATATTTTGCTGTTTTTCTAATTTGAGATCCAAGGGATTATTGTATTTGAGAAACATGTGTGATCTCTTGTGTTAGTTAATAGCCCAGTTATTATATGTATAGTGTAGTTATCAGTCAACACTTTGTTAACCTGAGTTTTTTTTTGTGAAACTAATGTTAGAAGACTACAACTTTTTGTTATGCCAGTTGTTAACAGTAATGTAGAGTAAGTTCTCATTCATCACACGTGACCAAAAAAATATACTCTTTGTGTGGCTTTATCAAGATGCCAAAAGAGATGCTGTATCAAACAGTTCACTAGGTGGACTCTGATGTCATGTATGTGCCATGCTTTTCCATAACAACCTCCAGAGAAAGGCACACATTGCCTCCTCCTGTACAGTTGTTATAAGGCACATATATACTTGGGACCGCTTGGTGAATCAAAATGTGTCACTGAATCAGCAACAGCCTACATAGCATTAGGATTTAACACATGGCTTTCATATTCCATTTCTATTAGGTGGGCTGGTTAGCACTTACCAGCACCATCCATGGAAAGAAACAGCTGCAAGATCATGACAACAGATTTTGAAGCCTGTCTACATACATTCATCTTGTGCATACAAACCTTGAGATTGTTTGCTGGAAGCTGTGTAAATCTTGTACTGTGTTCAGCACTACGCAGTTAGGTGAAGGTGCCCATAGATAATTTAGGTGCCCAATCTACATAGTAGAATTAACAGTCCTGTTTCAGGATTCCTGTGCAGTACATCAATACCTCCTATGACACAGCCATTGCAAATTTATTGCCCCCTGGAAAGGTCCTTCAGGGCTGATGTAAAGTAATGAACCCTCTGACTTCTTTTAGCACTAAACAGCTTTCACTATTAAAAATAACAATAAAGAACATTGCAGGTACTATCTTCCTTCTCCTACTTTACAGAACCAGCTAAAAACCTGGCCAGAAAGCGCAAGACCAGATTAGTCTCCTGAGACACTGAGGTTACCCACCAACTCACCTTCTCACCAGTAGAGGAGCTCTGTCCCTCACTTCACTCCAACACCTGTTCTCATGTAGCAGCTCTTCCATGTGTATACAAAAATTGGCTGCATGTCTTCCATGTGTTGAACACCTCATCTCTAGCCTAGGCAGTGCTTTTTTTTCCCTTTTTTTTAAAGTGCTGCAGTGCCTGTTTCCCAGGACAAACAATGGGTTAAATCCCTGAAGGAAATGAAGATCGATTTGGCTGAGACATAAAGAAAACACTAAGCTTTGCTGATCATAGGAGATGTGTACAGTACCCTCCACCAGTTAGTCAGCTGTTGAATAGGGCTGTACTGATGGCAACCTTGAACATAAACGAT
The DNA here is from genome assembly GCA_027560015.1 of Chloroceryle amazona. Lineage (NCBI taxonomy): Eukaryota > Metazoa > Chordata > Aves > Coraciiformes > Cerylidae > Chloroceryle > Chloroceryle amazona. The sequence goes on along the minus strand of JANHFX010013410.1, from coordinate 70,561 downwards.
TACATTTTTTCTGAAAGAATATTGCTAGCACTTAGAGTGATTATCAATGAAATGACTGAAAACCAATTGTGGCTTTGGAAGTTAAAATGATGTCCTTCACCAAGCATTTAACACTTAAATCTTTTCTCAGCATGGCATTATTCTAGGCTTGCACCATTAAAACACAATACTGTACATTGGTTCTCTGGTAATGCTTGATTCTTCATGTGACAAGTTCAGGAAACTTCAGGAATGCATTTCAACAAATAACTTACTAAGGATGTCCTTTTACATTTCACTGTGTTTGGCCAGGATAGATATCCCAAGTGAACTGTCTGACCTTAAAATCTCTGACGCAGCTATTTCCTACCCTTGGTGCTAATATTTGACTCAGCAGTTCATTTTTGGTCCCGGACCTCTACAAGCGTCATTTCCTTTTAACTTCTTGGCTCAAATATTAGAGAAGGGTGGAGAATTTTTGGCTTCTTTGCTGTTGTTTGGGCATGTTCAAGTTGATAATGATCAGTTCTGCTGGGCAAGCTATCAATAGCTCACATGCTAAAGTTTGAGAATATTGAGCAACTTTTTCCAGACTTTCCCTGAGATTCAGTTAGTTAAAAGGCTATACATAAAAACCTCAATTGCACATACAAAGGGGAAAGTTTCTTTGATGAAAGCCAGGAATTTAGATCAAAAAACAGTTTATTTTCCCAAGGTTGACATTGAAAGGATAGGGGAAAAAATGCTGGTTTATTAAGACCAGAAATCCATTTCTTGATCTTAAAAGGCTGGGTTTTTGCGAGGGAGGGAAGCTGTGCTGTAATGACAAGATCAGAGAACTCATTTCTGGTTTGGTTTTTTTTTTTTTCTTTTTCTTTTATGCAGAAACTCTTCATAGGAAGAGAAAAGCAATAGCAAATTAATATAACAGAAGCCTGGTGCAGTATATAGTCAGTCAAATGTAAATGCTCCATATCTTCATCTAAATTCTGTGAGCTGTACCTGTACAAGTGGTCCATTTATTTCAGCCATATAATTCTTAATGTAAGCAGACTTTAAGCCATGTTCACTAGTAGGAATTTTCTGTTTCTGGCAAGAAAAGAGAAGTAGTGGACTCCAAATGGGAAAGCAGAGTACAACTGCACTGTTAATGAAACATTAACCTTGATTGTTACTTTCTGTGTACTTGAGGGATTAGTAAACACACAGGCTATTTGACTTCAAGGTAATCTAGAGGGGATCCACTACTTAATCTGTTTCCTAAAGTTAGTCTATTTTGGGGACTGAGGTTTAATTCACCTATAGTGGTAGTAAGCATAAGCTATCTTTTATTAGGCTTTATGACCCCTGTTGTGAAGGACATTCAGACAAGACAGAGCAGGGATGTTCCCTTTGGCTGGTGGGTGGTTACAACACCTGTCGAAGCCCAGCCTTAAGTATTCAAGGAAGTCCTAGATATAGGGTCCGATTTCTTTAACAGTGTCTCCAAATATGCATTTAAGAGGCTTCCTCCGGTCTTGAAATTTAAGACCCTAAATAGCCAGTGGAAAAAAAAGCATAGTCTTTGTAACCTTAGACTTTATGCTTGCCTGGTATATTTTTATTTTGTAAGAGATTCTGTGTTGACTTTTTTTCCAAGCCTGTAACTTTTCAGACAGAAATATTAATTGATGACAGCTATGCTTCTACAGCTTGGTAGTATTTTTTCAGGAAAGAGTTAAAGACATGATGTAAGGAAGTGCTGTTCCAGCTTCAGCTTTGGCCAACAGATGGTGAAACAAACATGATCAGCAGACGAACAAGATGATAGCAGCAAGGAAAATATGAATAATAGTAAGAAAACACAAATATTAAGTCCATTACTCTGAGAGGCCCTAATTCAGCAAACTATTCAAGCATGAAGTTCAGATTCATTGACTTGCAATGTACTTGCTGGGTTAGCCTTAAATATTATCTGTTTTATGTCCTTAACATCAAACACAGCAACTGACATAAAAAGGTGTCATTAACTTTCCTCTAATTCTAAGAAAGCTGTTGCATAAAATGCTTAATGTGTTTATCCACAGTAGATAACAATATATTCCATCTGTCTCCCTGCCCATATCACTTGTCTCAAGAATATCAGAGCACCCTCCATGCCAGCCAGCTCCTTAATAGTCTAGGGCTGAGGTTAGAAGATTCTGCAGCCATGTAACCTAAATATGTAGAAATGATCAGAATCAACTGATGATCTAGTGAATTTTTCTGATGGGTGAAGTCTTGGTTCTGTTAAATGAATATGTACTTTTACCACTGTCTTAGATTTAAGTCAAGCTTTAGCCCTATACACACATGCTCACACATGCATGTATCTATATACACAAAACAAATGTATGAATAATACATTTTTGCAATGGTATTGAGAAGACCTTTTAAAGCAGATGTCTGATTATAAATTATAAATATAGTCAGACATCTGTTTAAAAAATTATAAATACATTCAGACATCTGTTTTAGGAATGTCTTTCCAATATTTTTGCAAATATAACTAAGCAACAGAAGCAGTTCAGGGTGGGATGCAGTCATGACATGGATGGGGGAATGAGGAGGGGCTGCTCAGACATTCAGCTGTTCTGCTCACCCATGACCATATGAAGCGAGTGGTGGCCTGAAGGCTCTTTCTCCAACCCCCCAAGGGTAATATGACAAAGCATCTCATTCAGCAAGCCCAGGCTGCCAAAATAAGACCCTGACACAGACAGCACCTTCTGTGAGGACATTACATATAGTAGGAAACATCCCTGTACATTAAATGTATTTAAATCTTACTTTCTATGGAGGATATACTGCAAAGAGATGTTAAGTTGAGCAAGATGATGCAGGAAGTCCTTAACACAGACAGAAGAACAGACTGTATCTGTTGATGCTGAGCTCCATGTTGTAGCCCTATGCACACATTACAAGGTCTCATATCAACAAGTGGTGGCTCTGTTAACGATTTCCGTGATTTTTTGCAGATGTATTGTGAGAGGTTTATATGTATCCTGAGAATACTTGGAACCACACTCTTCGGGGTGTCCCTCCTGCTGGGAATCACCGCTGCTTACATTGTGGGCTACCAGTTCATCCAAACAGACAACTACTACTTCTCCTTTGGACTCTATGGTGCTATCCTGGCATCACATCTCATCATCCAAAGCCTGTTTGCCTTCCTAGAGCACAGGAAAATGAAGCGGTCACTAGAAACTCCAATCAAGCTGAACAAAACAGTTGCCCTTTGTATTGCTGCCTATCAAGAGGATCCTGACTACTTAAGAAAATGTTTACTTTCTGTGAAAAGGTTGACCTACCCTGGAATTAAAGTTGTTATGGTCATTGATGGGAACTCGGAAGACGACGTTTACATGATGGACATTTTTACTGAAATCATGGGTAGGGACAAATCTGCCACTTATATCTGGAGTAACAACTTCCATGACAAAGGTCCGGGTGAGACAGAGGAATCTCACAGAGAGAGCATGCAACACGTATCTCAATTGGTCCTGTCCAACAAAAGTGTTTGCATCATGCAGAAATGGGGTGGAAAAAGAGAAGTAATGTACACAGCATTCAAAGCACTGGGGAGAAGTGTGGATTATGTACAGGTAGGTATTAGAGCACCAGGTCAGTGCCAATTCAAACACACTTTGAAAGAAAGCAGCTTTTGTATATTTTGTGCAGCATATTAGAGGCCATCCTAGTCCCTGATGAACACAGTGCTCCTTTCAGTCTGTTTGGAAACAGCCTGACCGTTAAAAGCATATTTTGCTACCTTTTAAAATGGTCAGTCTATCTGTGAATATGTTAAATCCGTACACCAGCTACTGGAGAAATCTGAAATCCTTCCCCAGACTTCAGTACTGCCCTTCATCCAAATGGGTTTGGTTCAGACAAAGCTAGTGCCCTCCTGAAGACCCCATCTCTGCTCCTGTAGGTCAAGTTCTTGGGTGAAGTTTTATTTTGTGGGGTTGTTATCAGCCCCATATTCAAGAAGTCACAGGTATTTGGTGGCACTAGGGACTATCTTGGAGCAATAGTGGAATCTGTAAGAAAGATGGGGATATGTCAAAGGCTTCAAAGGCCATGCAGAATATTCAATAAAAGGGTCATGGTGTAGCCCTGAAAGAAAGATTTTTTCAGCTAAAGCCTGAAGGAGTTTTTGCTTCATCACTTACAGCTGCATTACCTCACTCACCAGGATTTGGCCTTTAAAGCCCTTATGACACTATTCACTTAAAATGAATTAGGCTGGGTCCTCTCTCCCTGTTTCCAAAGCAGCAGAGACACATTTCTTTCCAGCTGACTGGGATCCTGTGAAAGATTTTCTGGTTTTGCCTTGCACATGGAAACACTCCTCCTCCTACAAACAGCCCTGCTGACTGTGAGAAGGGAAGGAGGCCATATGTGGAGAAGGGCTGGTGGTATCGCAGTCTCTGGATGGACACTGAGGATTCTTCCTTATCAATCAAGGCCAGCAATGGTCATTTGACTAATTCTACTGAATAGGAAATTATCTTCCTAATTAACCACCCTCAGCCCTTCCCACCTTTTCCTGACCTCAGAGCATCCACAGGTCTCCTCCAGTGAAGCAGCAGCTCCCTTTGAGATGCTTTCTGTTGGCTTAGGGCAGCTGCATGGCTGAGCCATATGTGTTTCTGGGGTCCATGCCCAGCCTTGTGCAGGTGTGTGTGCACACGTTCTGAACAACACAGCATCCACAGGCACAGTGTCCAAGGGATGAGGAGATGCTGCTGGTAGCTGGGCTGAGGGCAGCAAGTCCTCCACACACAAGAGTGCCAGGAACTGCTCTACTATTGGAGCTGGGACAGTAAGATTTAAAACCCATCCCCTGCCACTTCCAAAACCGAAACTGATTTATTCTCTGAAAACAATGGGCTTAAGCTCTCCATTGTCTGCACTTTGGTTATGCACTGTGATGGACTATGATGGGATAAAAATGCTGGTTTTCTTTATTAGCATGGTTTTATAATCACTTCACATAGAAGTATCAGGTTGCAGAGAGAGAAGGCAAAGGAAAGAGATTCACTGCAAGTTTCCTCCCTCAGTCCAGCTCTTGCATTTGTTCAGGGAACCTGGAAAAACTGTTTCTATTTCAACAGTCATAGCATAAACTGAGAAAATGAAAGAGCTATTTCTTAGTCTTTCAGTCAATTAACACTTCTGACCCCTCTTGTGACCTGCCTCCGGTCCTAATGAATGTGTCAGGGACTATAATGCTGCTGTAAGCAGCCACCAAAGGCTGCAGTAATAACTGATGTCACAGTCAACATCTGCAGTCATGTCCATATCAGAAATGCAGCACCTTGATGGCCATGGCTACTACACAGTCATGGTACAATGCAGCTAAAATGTGGCTCTGTTTTACAAATGAATGAAAAAAAGTTGAGATATTTCAAATGGTTCTTTGGGACTACCCAGGGCAAAATATTTTAAATAGGCCTGACATTTTAAGGGCTGAGCAGTCACTGCCCACCTCTGAACCCATGGGTCTTATGGTTCTTAAAAGACGCTTTGGTTCATGGACAGGCAGTCATAAGCCATCAAACCAATGCAGATAATGAGCTGTTGCTCATTAGTGATGTCTCATTAAATACCTGAAACTTCTGTGAAGGTTTATATCCATCCTGGAGGAGATTAGGAGAGTGCAAGCAACCCCATAGAGGAGTTAAACTGACAGATATTGTCCATGCAGACCTGACTGGGGCAGAAAGGGTGCAATTCATCTTGGCTTGATGGAGGTGCCTGCATGGACAGTCCAGTGCAGCCTGAGCTTCTCAGAGCAGCTTGGATAAACCACCACTGGTTGTAACAGTGAACAGCTTAACAGCTTGCTTAAGGTCGAGTATCCCTTTCATGCAACTCTGTGACCCAAGGCAGTAATTTCTAGGTCACTCAGCCCTTATGTGGAAAGACTGCAAACTGCCTCTTGGGCTGTGCTGGGCCACCCCTGGCTGGGCAGAATTTGGTGTGTTTTATTTGGGTTCCTAAGTGTCTGTATTCCTCTGGGCATGTCTTCTTTTCACCTGCAAAAACCTCATCCATGTGGAAAATGATGGCTTGTCACATTTGTCCCAGAAGCCCAGACATGGCCACTATGCTGGCATGCTGTTAATCTGTAAATAAATCCAGTGTTTCCAGGGTTCCTTATCTCATATTAGTGATGTTGCTCACAGGGAGGTCTTTCTGCTATAAATAAATGCATATGACAGGATGACGGATGTTCAGTCATATCAAGTGACAGGCACGGGAGGGAAAAGCAGAGGGAATGGAGAGAGAACAGGCTACAACCCACCACTCATGGTCACAAGAAATGAGTATCACTGCCCGAGTCTTGGGTACTCTGCAAACTACAGATTCCCTGTACAGAACATTCAGCACCATGTCTGTGCAGGAAGCCCCAGATGAAAATAGAGGTATCCTTTACCCTGTTCAGCAGAATCGTTTTGTTTCCTTCTATCACCGAGTGGTATCACTGATGACAGCTTTCCACCAAAGCTAGAGGCACACCTTGGAAAGGTTACGAATGTGCTACTCAGGATGAATCCTTTGAGCTGGATGCTTCAAGTTAGTGGGAGCTGGAGAATTTTGTTGCTTTTCTCCTGACAGAAATATGAGAGCTTTTATCACCTTTCTCCTCTCGGCTCCTACCAAGTGAGCATAGAGGGGAGCATGCTGTCAGAGACTCAGTTGCATCCCAAGCTATGCAGATCAGCTATCCCAGGTAACCTCCTTGCTCAAGTCTGGTCTGTAGCCGCAGACCAAAACACTTTCCTCCCCCTTCAGAGACCAAATATGAAGGTTTCCCCTCTTCTGGAGCAAGAGGGCTTAGGCTGAATTGAAAGGTTGGATGAAAGGCTACCAAAATTAGGATCCTCACCAGAATGTGACTTAATACATTGTTCATGCAAAGCTGCTGACTTTTGCCCCTCTCTTCCCATCTGAAATCATAGGAATGTAACATGATAAACTGGAAGAATTATGAAAATTTGTAGGGCAGGATTCAGCCAGCCAGAGGGGTTTTTCTAGGATAGCCTCCTCTGCTCCAGTTTCTGGGTGTTTGAAATGAGTTTACACACTATGGGGGCACCACTTTCAGCAGCAGCAGCTAGAACAAGTAGACACCCTGTTGTTTTAAGCAGGCTGCAGCTTGTGTCATTCTCCTCTGAGCAAACAAAAGCAATGCCAGCTGCCTCGCAGACCGGCCAGCCTGTCTGAGCGAGCCCTCCTCCTACTCTCTAGGGGAAAGCCAATTCCTAATGTACACAGTGTTTAGTTGACTAGGAGTGTTTGTGTGGCTGAAACGCCTTGTGTGTGTCATCTATTTCTGCCCTGGTCTCGTAGAGTACTGCACTTTGGGACTCTCCTTCTGATATTATATGTTTTTTATTAGAATTCCAGAGGAAAATAGCAAATAATTTCTATATATCAAATGTCAAATCCCTGCACTACTTATAAAACAACATGCATCTAAAATAAAAATAAGTCTGCTCTGGAATCCAAAATACATATCTTACATGAATTGCTAAAGCCTTCTGTGAGTGAGAGAACTATTAGGTTTCTTCTCAGACTACTAGATGACTTTTTCTTTTTTATAACAAGTGTCTGGAATTTAACTCCTTACTCCTTCCATCATATGGCAGTGTGTAACATTTGACTAGGATGATCCAACCATGCAGCCAATGCATGGATACCCTATGTCAGGGCTCAGCAGGAATCTGACACATGCCCACAAACATTGTCTTGCTCTGCAGTGCCCCATCTCTGAGAGTATATCTTATTCAAAGAAGCCAGCCCAGTGTGCCAGTAAAATAGAGCTGATACAGAAGACAGAATTGTTTGCGTGCAAAGCCCTAACAAGCATTCTGTTTTATTCAACACCACTCATTTGCTGCCTGATAGAAATGGCCTTTAACAGAAGTATCAGTGCAGACTCCAAAGTCAGATTTAATTGCATTCAGGAGAATATGCAGCTAGAGTCACTACAAGCACTTACATGATTTTTGTTTTCTTCTCTAGTGTTATAAACCCATTTTTGTTCTGGTTTTGTCTTACTTGTAGGTCTGTGATTCAGATACAATGCTTGATCCAGCTTCATCAGTGGAGATGGTAAAGGTTTTAGAAGAAGATCCAATGGTTGGAGGAGTTGGAGGTGATGTGCAGGTGAGTATGATCATTTTCAGATTGAGGGGTTTCAGCAAGTATTTGCACTGCAACAGATTTCCCTGCCTGGAATAGTGTTGAATATACTGTGACAGCATTATAGAGGTTCTTACAATACCTTAACCTTTCTGCCTGTTGAATGGAAACTTATTCTTGGATGTGAGCACTATATGGTTTTAACACACATAGAAAGCAACCAAATATTATTCTGCCCCATATACATGAAAAGTGGGACACTGGCATTGTCAGAACTGTTGTGGCATCTTTGAATCTTGGGGTTATAACTATTTGCTGAGGGTACCAAATAAAAGATATAGGGGAGCAGGGAATTTAGCACAGGTCTTCCAAAGCCAAGTCCAGCAACTCAAGCACCTCAGTTATCTTTTTATTGGCAGCCAAGACTGTTAGGAATAAAAGCCTTTTTGAAATGTAGTGCATTATGCACTCTGTGTTCTCTTGTGTTTCCTCTAGATCTCTGTCAGGCAGGACAATAGAAAGCCCCCAAGTCAGCCCAGCTCCACTTCTATTAGGATTTCCATCATTATTGAGTTTGGCTCACAAATACAGCAAAGGACTGTTCATTCTTTTTGACACAATTTCTTTTGCTGCAATTTATAAAGAAAAATGCGTATGAATATTTCAATTGTCTTTAGGACCAGTCCCCTGTACTAAGTTGGGCTTTTGTGTGAGATAGAAGAGAAAGAGCCATCTATGTGGGTAAGCACTTACTAATGAACACGCCAGTAGTCAGAAGTATTTCAGGCATGTGGCTTTTAAGTCCAGAAATTAAGATTCCCACAGAAGCCTTAATATCTTTGTATCTCTGGGATGAGCACGAATCAGGCATCACACTCACCCTGTATAATGCAAGATGCCAGGCACATGTGAGTACAACTGGAGGGAGACAGTACGAGTTCAGCCATGACAGTGAAGATTCATAAGCATCTTCAGAAAGAGGTGGGAAGGACATATGTCCCCTGAGAAGTGGCAGAATCTGGGCTTTTTTTTTTTCAGAATTCATTTTCCAGCATACACCAAATACATTTGACCAGACTTGATCCTATCCCTGAGTCCTGCTGCTTCTGAAATGTTCTGGACTTAAATTAAAACCGAGTCACGACTGGCCCTTGGCCTTCAAACCTGACAGAAACTAGGGCCATCAGAGCAAAAGACTACTTTCTTTCTAGTTACAAGGAAATACTTTCTACTTGTAGAAGACTACAGATTTCCCTGAAAATCCCCATGCTAAGATATCAGTGCAGAGCTGGCACAGCCACCCTGCTACACAATTCTTTGACGCATGCCCCCAGCACAAAGTGTGTGCTGAGATCCTGGATGTGAAGACATGGACTTGGGCATCTGCATGCAATCATACCTCCATTGAGCGTTCAGACTCCTAGGCTATGTCTGCTGTACTTTAAGTGTAGGCGTGAGCCTCAGGTGAGCTTTGAGGCATACAGAAGAGGACTGAAACCCTTATGGCCAAAGCAAGACCCTACTGGAATATCATAGTACGTCCTGGGGCAACATAACAGGGCTGGTACTGCAGAAACAGATGAGAACAATTTTTTCCTCAGAGAGCTTAATGTCAGATATCAGGACATAGTCCAGGGTCAAGCCTCCAGGGTCAGCCTTATGATACCAAGGACTATGTGTTCATCATTTCTCAAGCTCTGGCATAGCTCTAGAAGGGCTGCAAGAAGTCCTGCAAGTTCCAAAGCTGGGGGGCCAGACAGGAAACAGAGAAACAGGAGACTATGTCTGGAACTCCACCCTCTCCTTTCAGGAGAGGCTGAGTCCAGCAAGTCCTTAACTAGAGGTGAAGGGAAAGGAAGAATTAGCCAGAAAATAAGTTTCTTTGTGGAGAATAGGAAAGGTTGTGAGGAAAAAGAGAACATTTTGGTGGAATGCACCTTTCAAGGCCTCATCTTGCCCTTTTTGTAAATGTCCTAGACTGTACAGGTAACTCCTAGATTTGCCGTGCATTGAACATAGGAGTGAGATTCTTCTTGTATGTTTCCTAATGGTGCTCTAGTCTCTGCAAAATTCCTACTGATCCACTTTGTGTGTGTTTTCTGTCTCAAGAGCTCATCTAAGATGAATTTATTTTATTTTTTTTTTTTTTATTTTGCAGATTTTGAACAAATATGATTCCTGGATCTCCTTTCTGAGCAGCGTGAGATACTGGATGGCATTTAACATAGAAAGAGCCTGTCAGTCCTATTTTGGCTGTGTACAGTGCATCAGCGGACCTCTGGGAATGTACAGAAACTCTTTACTTCATGAATTCGTGGAAGACTGGTACAATCAAGAATTTATGGGCTCTCAGTGCAGCTTTGGAGACGACAGGCACCTAACTAACAGAGTGCTAAGTCTGGGCTATGCAACAAAATACACAGCTAGATCCAAGTGCCTTACCGAAACACCAATAGAGTATCTCAGGTGGCTGAATCAGCAGACCCGCTGGAGTAAATCCTACTTTAGAGAGTGGCTTTATAATGCGATGTGGTTCCACAAGCACCATTTGTGGATGACCTATGAAGCTGTAATCACTGGATTCTTTCCATTCTTCCTTATTGCCACAGTCATTCAGCTCTTCTACAGGGGAAAAATCTGGAACATCCTTCTCTTCTTGTTGACAGTTCAGTTAGTGGGCCTGATAAAGTCTTCCTTTGCCAGCTTCCTTAGGGGCAACATTGTCATGATTTTCATGTCACTCTACTCAGTGTTGTATATGTCAAGTTTACTGCCAGCAAAGATGTTTGCAATTGCCACAATAAACAAAGCAGGGTGGGGCACATCAGGAAGAAAAACCATTGTAGTTAATTTTATAGGACTCATTCCAGTCTCCATTTGGTTTACAATCCTCCTAGGTGGCGTAATTTTTACTATCTACAAGGAATCAAAAAAGCCATTTTCTGAGTCAAAACAGACAGTTCTCATCATTGGCACAATACTCTATGCATGTTACTGGGTTATGCTTTTGACTTTGTACTTGGTTCTTATCACCAAATGTGGCAGGCGGAAGAAAGAGCAACACTATGACATGGTGCTAGACGTATGATGTTTCCATGGGAAGTTACCCAGAGAGTTGTAAAACAACCCAACAACCTTCTAGTATCTGTGGCATCAGACGAATGTTGCCAAGGGAAATGGATCATTGCTGCTGGGAATAGGACATTTATATTCCTCTGGGTTCATTTTCATCCTGCCAAAGTAAGACAAAAAAACAAAAACAAAAACAAAACAAACAAAAACAAACCCAAAAATTATTATTTTTTCTTTCCAAGGGGGGGAAGATGCAAGCCACACAGTTTCAACCTGTTTGCAAGAAAATAGGAGAACGTCTATGTTTATGCACATTTTTTACTGTGCATACGCCTGACAGTGTTATGTTCTATATACCTCACTCGTCATGCTCATGTGTGTGGACAGGAAGGACGGGAGTTTGGAGAATGGAGAAAAGGACCTTACAACCCCTTGAAACCTAATTTATGAACTCTTTCTTTTTTATAGTTCTGTTTATAGGAAGGGTCTTTTGTGTTAGGCTGCCAAATGTAATGCCAAAGGTAAATTGGCTGAGCTGTATTTTTATATTATTGTATTATTTGTGTGTGTATTTTTAAACCAACTTTTTTTTTTTTTAAATCACATATTTTATATTTTACTAACTGCCAAAAAAAGCTGCCTTCCCAACATTTTGTTCTTTAGACTTTTTAAATACATTTGGGAAAAAAAAAAATTCCTACCTTCTCCCCCAGAATTTGTGCTGAAATTATGTTGTTCACAAGAGAAAGAATAAAAAGTCTCTCTGAAATTTTACAACAGATGAATGGTTATTTCTGTGAAAAAGCATTTAAATATGCTCTTTGAAGACTTTTATTAGGAAAGGCCCGACAGTTGCAGTTTTTGAATATAAGCATATCTGTGCATACGAAAGGCCAAAGGGTTAGATATGTGCAATTTGGGGTTTGTTTTGGATAGCATTGTAAAAGGGAAATTTGCTTCTTTGCTGGGAGCATAATATCCCTGTCATGCGCAATAGCCATAAGGCAAGGCAGCCCTCCATGCCACTGGAAAAAATATTGCTATAGGAAAGCTCCCACTGATTTTATATGGGAATTCTGATCTGGAATTAGATACGCAAAACTAATACTGACTTCACTGATGGTCATTGTCATTCATAATCTGCTAGTATGAAGCAGATCAGATTTTTGAGTTAAAAAAGAAATACATGTAAGAAAAACTTACCAACACTTTCAATACGTGGGTGTCTCACTATAAAACTTCTGCAGTGCTCTTCATACATTTTACAGAAAATACAAACACCAGCTTCTCTGACATCCAGTGTAATACAGACCCCAGTACTGAGCCCAATAATTTGTGTTTGACTAGAGCATATCTACCACAAAAGAAGCCAATTTCTTATGAGAAAACATCAAGCCTTAGCAAATCCATCACTTCCTTGGTGCCTAATAATCAGTCTTGGATGTTTATTTTGGACCTTGGTTTTGAGAAATAATATTCAGGACTAAATTCTGCAGTCTTTCACCAGCCAAAGGAATGTGGCACTGAGCCCTAATATACTTTAAAAAGAGCAACAGAAAACCAGCTGCATACAGATACATGCCCATAGATTCTGGTATTAAAGCACTGTGGTAAAGCAGAAATCAGCATATGATGCTTAAAGAACTTAGAAGCATTTTCAGCTTCTCTTTTTTTTATGCAGACATGAATAGATTCTGCTGTAAAATGAACTGCACACACACTACCTTATTTGTCTGATTATCTTGAGGTACATGATTGCTTGAAAGACATACTAATATGTTAATGATTGGAGGGTTGATTCATTTTGATTAAAAAATAGAACAGTATTAAAAAAAAGCAAAAGAAACAGTAAAAATAATTAAAAAAAAAAACTTGACTATACCTTTTAACTATTTATGATGTAAGTTAAAGCTTGGGTTAACATTCAAATGTCAAATAAATCCTCTCATTCTATAAGAAGATTGAATGAATTGCCTGTATTTATTCTAGCAATTATTCAATGTACTTCCAGTATAGGTTGTATAGTATAATTGTTACTTTCATAAATAAAATATTTTTGATAAGATTATGACTAATTGATGGTATTTCTGATCAACACTTCTGCTTTGAAGCCATAAATCTGCAATTTGGAGGCTGTTGTTATTGTGTCACCAGCCTGATCTCCAAGCAGGACTTTGCCATCACATAACAGAGCACCAAGGGAGTGCTTGCCTGGAGGAGGCAGGGACTGGTCCCTGCTCTGAGAGGCAGCACATTGTATGATTAGCTCTTGGAGTCTTTGTCTGCTTCTTCCAGTAGCTGCTAGATGAATTTGATCAAAATACCTCCTCCCCTTTTTCCTTAGCTTCCTGATTTGTAAAACAGGAATAATAATCCAACCTCCCTTTGGGAAGCACTTTGATATTAATAGCCAAAGTACTTTACATGAGAAGTGATATTTTCCATCCCTCCCATCCACCCTCCATAGCTGGGAAAGCAGAGGAGAAAATGTATGTGGCCTTCTACTGCTCATTGTCACTGCTATTTTTCAACCCCACTTTACCTGGCACAGCTGAAGTGCATCTTATGTATTTGCTGTAGCTGAGGGTTATGGGCCCAGTCACTGGCAGAGGGAAGGGGGAAAAGTGACGTCTCACATACCTCTCTGACCATGACATGCTCATCAAAGGTCAGTTATTTAGAAGACAGCTTCTAAGCACTCAGTGCTTGTTACCCTATGTCTGGATACTGTGCCCAGTTTAGAGTTCCCCAGTACAAGCAAGTCATTGAAAAACTGGGGGAATTGTTGCTACAGGACCAGCATGATGGTTTGGACTGGAGTGGAGGGGCTGAGAGAGCTGGGCTGGTTAGGTTGTAGAAGGTATGGCTTTGGCAGGCAGACACTTAAGGTCATCTCCAATACCTATAGGGAGGTCGTGAAGAAGGTGGAGTCAGGCCTTTTTCAGTGCTGCTTGGTGGGAAGATGAAAGACTCCAAGTTTAAGTTTAAAGTGGAGAGGTTTGGCCTGGGAGTAAATAGGGACGACTTCTCCATGAGGGCAGGCAGGCATTGGAGCAGGTTGCAGCTTCCATCCTGGGAGGGTTTCAAGACCAGACTGGCTAAAGTCCTGACATGCCTAGTCTGACCTCAGAGCTGACCCTGCTTTAAGCAGGAGGTTGGACTAGAGACCTCTGAGGTCCCTTTCAACACAAATTCTTCTGTCATCCTTTCTGAAGCAGGTGTTGACAGTCTGCTTCCTAATGACAGCTCCCACCCACACGGAAGCACATTCCCATCTCTGTTCCCCACACATCCATCCTGACCTCAGGCACAAATAGATCATCGGCAGCTGGTGTTGAGTACCCAAAACTCAGAGCCCTTCCTGCGACTCTGTGTCACTCTCCTCAATATGTTTACAGCTGTGTAAAAAAAGTTTTCAGCAGAAAATAAGACTATAAACCAGTTCTTAATGAAAATGTTCTTAGACAAATTAAATTCTGCAATAATGTTTCTTGTTTTTCATTAATAGTAAATCTAATGGTAAGATCTCTGTAAAAAGAAGAAAACATACTAAAAGAAAAATTCATGCTTTGTTTTGAATTTTTTAAAAACACGTATTTTACAGCCACCTCTGATACACACATGGTGCTGAACACTGTAAGAAACTTCAACAAAATATAAATTCCATATAAAAGTGAAAAAAATGCAGTGAACTGGTAATATCTCAGGTTAGAATGCATTTCCAGAGTTGAGTAGTTTGAGTTTGAGAGCATGCATTTGAAGAGACCACGTGTGAAGCAAAACCTGAAGGAATCAGTGATGCAGCAGGGAGGAAGGAGCCCTCCTGTTCTGTCTGCTAACAAGCTTCAGTTTGGCCAAGAATCAGGTTTCTTTCAATGGGAAATGTATGAATATTTAGCAGAACTTTTCTAGGAGGCAGAAAAAATTCTGTCAGACACATAATGCCAAACACGTCCTGCACAAGCTGTTGTGAATCTGTCAAATATTTGTTCTGAGTTTCATTCTTAACAAGAAATAGCATGGTTAAGAGGAGAAGAAGTATATTGAAAGCTGTTGATGAGGTTTGGTATTAATAAGGCTTTGCTGGAAATGTCACTTTTCTTCAGAGTTAACACAATTAACTTAAGTATAGTGCAATTTTTTTTCACAGCTTTTACTTGTCCTAAGTTTGCCACTTCAGTTTCATATCAGATGGATGGATGGATGGGCACCCCAGACTGTTGCTGCTTCCAGCTATAATAGCTTATATATTAAAGTACTTGTGTCTCCCAAAGAAATCCAGCTTGAATTTTCTCCTAGAATAACCCTAAAATTCTAATAATTTACCATGACTGCACAGAGGAAAATGTCCTTTGTCGCTACATTTGCACTAAAGAATTGACAGACTCAGGACACATGATTGAGCTTTGATACACAACAATATTCTGTACTGTTCAAGTGTAATGATGGTCCATGGCATGTTTTTGCCATAGGCCAGATAGTACTGCCCCAGACCGTGTTGGACAGAGGTAGGACTGGTGCATGGAGCGGGAACCAGACCGGTTTGGGAGATCATAGAGCTTAGGAGTGATTTCTGTCATCAGCTGGTCTGAGAACAGTCCCTTGTTTTGTTGTATTTTATTAAATTAAATATAAGCTATCAATATTCCACTGAGGAGGACAATGCAGGTCAGATCACTCCTTCCTAAACATCATGAATGTGGGATCTTAACTCTCAAGAGATCAACAGATGTCATTAGTTCTGCAGATCTTGAAAACAATTTTTGTTTGCTTGGTTGGTTTGTTTTGGTTTTTTTTGTCCTTTCAATTAAGAAATTCCATGTTTTCTCATTCCTTTGGTCATGTCCAGGAAAAAAGAACCAACCCTGCCCAGAAATCAAAAACTACTGTAGTCACAGTGCTCAGGGTCTAGGACCCATTGCATTTACAGCACGTCTGCTGGGCTGCCTTCTTCCTGGTAGCAATCTACTTTAATTTGCTCCAAGTTTGACACACCCGGTAGAAATGAAATGGTTATAACAGAACGTTTTCTTCGCTGCTTCTCACAAGGTTCAGTGAGAACAGAAAGCATGAAGAGATTGCCCACGATCAATGCTGTTCTATACTACCTAAGAGACTAATGTCTGGAATTTAACATTATCAGTCACATTTTTAGAGATTAGAGGATCCACACAAAGAGCTTGTACAAGAGTAACAGCTATCGGGTCAATCACAGGAAATTAGATTTTCTAAGTTCCCTTGTCCATATAATTATTTATTTTACAATTTTTAGGACGGAAATGATAGTAGTCACTTTGTAACTATGCCTTGACCATACAGCACTTTGGGGACGTATAAAACACTGTGGGTGAGAAAGACTATAGGAGAGAGCTCCTCTAAGAAACATGAACTGCTTGACAACAGAGATAAAAAAGCAACATGCCACAGTACACAAAATGGCTATTTCATCCTTATACCACAGAACAACAGATTTCCTTTCCTGCAGGTACCTGCTTGTCTTTGCTGACCATGGACAAAGACTCAGTGATCAGCTCAGATTGTCAGTGCATAGTGTAATTCAGGTTGGAGGGACCTCAGGAGATAATCTAGTGCAACTTCTTGCTCAAAACAGGGACATATGTGAAGTAAAAGCAACCTGAGAGAAGATACAATAACAGCACAAGCACAGCCTTTCCTAAATGCTCACTTTTACAGATGCTCACACTGAGACAAGTCCTGTCTGAGCTGACTCCAGACAAGGAACATCAGTTTACTCCAGAGGGTGAGCCCACCACCCCATGCATACACCCAGCAGTTTGGCAATTCAACAATTCAACATCTTTCACGTAGCACTTCTTTCCTCAGTCCCCCACCATACATGGGTTCACATCTCTCTCTCTCTCTCTCTCTTTTATATGTATCTCTATCTACATCTATATCCATGTCATCTGTATCTATTCCTTCCTAGGACAGTAATAGTCCACTTCTCATAGCAAGACAAAACCCTGTCAGAGGACAATTTCAAATGTGTTGAACTCACATGCTGCAGCAATGCTACAGCAATGTTGCAGGCAGATTCCTTTTTCCTTGTTATTTTTATAAACAGCTCTATGTATATTTGATCTTCTCTTTTTTAAAATGACCACCAAGGAGACTTGCTGGCAACTTTTTCTGGAGATAGAGGGCGGAGGGGAAGTGGATGGTTAATGCTCTGACCTGACATCTGCTTGAGCATATCATGTAAGGAGATTAAATTTTTGGGTGCAAAATCTGTGGTGCTCAATTCCAGCCAAGAGACAGTTCAAATAAAATGACCTAAAAGGGGTATCCATGTGGGTCTTATCATGGATATGTCCCAGAAGTTTAATGTAAACCAGGTATGAGATTGGAATTGAATTACAGTTGTTTTTTAAATATGATCCATCTGACTCACTGTGGAGATAGATCTCTTTGGACTCTTTTATCCATTAAAATCTCTCTCAAAGATAGAAGCTAAACACATACAAGTTAGATTTACGTTTGTGTAAAAGCATATGCACTGTGAAATCCTTGTCTACACAAAAAAATTTATCTGATGTAACCAAAATCTTTATGATTTTACTTACTGTAGTGTTATTGTATTTGGATTGTTTTGATTTATGTTTCTTAGGAATTTGTGCCCATAATTGTAAAATTGGAACTCCCATTTGCTAGATAGAACAAAGAAAGCTGCGCTTAACGTGATAATAAATTGGTTTAATCAAGCTGGCAGAGACACTTTTATGTCGATCTATGCCAGATACATTTTAGTTCAGTCTTGCATGATTTACCTTAAGATAAGCCCATAAGGGCTGCTCTGGGCAAATCTTTTCTCTGCCATAAGTGTGAGATAGCTTAGCCTGCAGCATCAGAACCATTAGTCACATTGCATTTGCCACAGGGTAACAGAGAAAACGTGGACAAATAATGTAAGATGACTAAGGCAGTGTAAGCTCATGCTCTAAGCTGTTCAAAGAAGCTTTTAAATGCATATGTACCTTAAAATGATCTGGACTGCCTTCCAGGTACAAAGACCCAGGAGAGTTGAAGTGAATTACCAAGATTTAAAGCTGGTTATTTAAACTGTGGGAAGCCTCCATCGAGAATGTATTTTCAGAGTAAAAACAACTCGGCTTTGATTTAGTAACCCCTCCTGGTTTTTTAGGTAGGACTTTAATACAGTTTACCTCTCGCACACTAGAGGTCTGACCAAGATATGCTCACAGGATTGCAAGCATACTCTAAGAAACTGACCTCCTGAAGGCTTTGGAAGAAGATACAGAGCGCATACTCTCTACTGCAAAGCAAACTACATGTGAATAGTTGTAGGTATGCCTCTGGACATACACCATCTCTGCCTTGCACAGGACTTTGCACAGGCAAGAGCCAAAATACTTGCCTCATGATGCCAGAACCCATTTTCCTCAGGCTGTTCTCAGCTAACAAGGTGCAGGCTCTTGGCTGAACAACTGCATGTGCCCCTGTGAAACAGCTCCAGTGCCTGACATGTATAGGTGCATATATGAAGTACCCAAGCAGTAAAACAGAACATGCTGTTTGTGCAGCAGACCCATTTTTGCCAGGATACACAGGAGACTGGTGTGCAGGCAAGACATCTGGCCCTGCCAGCAGTGGAGGAAGAAGAGGTTTCATCACTAGAAGGAGCATAAGTAAGCTGTAAATATGCTGTGTCACTGCATGGCACATCCCTTTGTGGTCAGATGTGCATTTCTGTGGCTGGTTTGCCTGGAGGCATTGGCACATCAGCTTGTTACCTCAGGGGAAAAAGGGTATGAATCTACAGTGCATTATGTTGGGTGCAATTGCCACAGGGTATGTTCTTGCCTCTTGGCCCACTGGAAGCGGTTCACTCCTCTTTTGCTGACAGACAAGCTGCTTTACACATACTGCAACATGAAAGTATGCTCAAAAGGCAGATGCCAGATTAATTAATTATATTTTTAATAATTATTAGTTTTTAATTCTAGTAATTAATTCATGGTTATTTGGCTTAACTGATTTCCAGGACTAAAACACACAATGTAATCACTTGGATAGCAGTGTTTCTTGCAAGTGTGATTAAAATACTTCTATGGAAACTGAATCACCCACATGGTGCAGGCAGAGTGCACTCTTCAGGGAGCATGAAAGATCTCACACATGTGGGTATACCTGTTGGGTAGACCATGTTGCCCACAGCTGCCAGTTTGGCTGCTCTCTTTGTCGCTGATCAGATTGCTCCTTGTGTTCACCATTACATTAAAGGAGTGTGAGGTTCTGGCCAAGTTACTCATGGCTGGGAATCAACATTCATATTTCTTTTGCAGCTTTGAAGTCTGTCTAATCTATCCTGTTATCACTATAATATCTGAGATGTGATGAGAGCTTTGTAAGTGCACAGACTAGACAGATTGCAAAGTTAATGGGGACATATGGGTGTTGTTTCTCAGCTATTATTCTTTCTGTAATTGTGGTGGAAAGAATCTGTCAGCAGAAATGCACTCTTCAGTAATAAATTGCTGCTGCACGTTGGTAAATGTTGGGGAGAGTGCTGGTCTGTGAGACCATGTTCTGCACACATGACTGATCACTCCATACCTTTTGTTTTTTTAAATACCTAACCAGTGGCAGAGTCATTTGGAAATATACCTGGCATTGACTTCATCTTCCCAAGCACTGTATGCAGTCCTCTGATCAACCCAGTGTTGGAACAAAACTGAAAGCTTATTATCTTTGTGGTTTTCTGCCTGTGATTTTTGGATGATACATTATATGCTAATAAGCAAAGTCCCATGAAGCTTAGCATCACTGCACAGGACACCTGCAGCCTTTTGTTTTCCAGCCACTTCCTCAAATATAATTTGTTACTTCTCTGTTTAAATCAGCACAGACAAGCAGGTATAAACCTAAAGTCTTAACCACCCATTTCAATGACACATTACGTTTCATAAGATTAGCAGGAAGTACTGCATGAATTCCAGTAGTTAACACTTGTTTTAATTGAATTGTCCCCAAAGTTTGAATGGAGTCCATATTTCTCTGCTCTGAATGGCTGTTTCCCAAAACCTGTCTGTGTAACAACAAACAGATGTTTTCCAAGGCAGACCAGGCCACACTTCTAGTGATGGTAGAGATGCCTCTGTTTTGTACATTTGTCATTTGTACATTTGTACATTTGTACTTCTGCCCCTAAAATAATTGGAAAAAACTTCCTTTTGTCTCAGATACATTGAATCCATTAGCATATGCAGAAGTTTGAAAAGATCTAGCAACTATCTGAAATGTAATGCATATTAAATCATTTGATCTTGATTTGTCCTCTTGTTCACAGGCAGGACAAGTCATCTGGATGCAGACACACATGTTCGTCTAAGCAAAGCACAAAACCAGAAAATGGATCACTCCTTATATCCATTTAGGCTGAGAACCACACTGTGTTATAGGACTGTATCATAGCAGAGCTGTGTTTATAGTTTATATGAGGAAAACTACTAAATTTACTTGCCTAGGACAATATTGTGTTCTAGAAGACTAGCATCTAGACTGTATTTATATGCCAGATACTTCAGATTGATTTAGAAATAGCTGAGGCATGCAAGATGCTCCTTCTCTTACACCTGCAGCCGCAAGAGATTTTATGCTTTGCATCCTCACTTGCTTCAGCACCAGATCAACCAGGTTAATGTAAACCATGTATATAAATAGTAACTTCAGATAAAATATTTGATTAGAGATATTCAGGTGAAGAACACTCTCAGTCCTTTATATGACCTTAGTTGTGGAGGCAACAACAACAGCCAACAGTGAGTGAGAATTCCAGCTTCAAGAGTTACAGCTGCATCAGGAAGACACTGTCTGTCTTTGCCCTGATACATGTAGATTGTAATCCAGCTGGCATCATTCTTTACTGCTGCTGCCAAGCCTCTGAAAGGGAGAGGTTGCATATTTTAAAACCTTGTCTGCACATGTCTGCATGTCATTTTATTTAGAATATGCTAAGTCGTTTATTTTAATCAATTAGTTCAATGAAACTCCTGGGACTTTACTCAGGCACACCTGTTTTGGTTTTTTCTTCTAAGCCAATGTTATTTGGAATTGAAGCCAAAAAAGCCATTCTTACACCACAGTAAGTCTATCCAAGAGTAGAAGAGGCCTCCCCCATGGATTGTCCTATATTATTACATTTGCACAAACAGTAAAATTCAGACATGCCCCAGCTCATTACAAACAGGAATATACAGACACTAACATACTGAAAGGAGCAGTCTTTCATTACTTCCATAGGAGCAGAATACTCTTTTCTAATACTACTTTTCTAAAGTAGTTTCCAACCAGTGACTATGAAAGCCCTCAAAAACTGGTTGTGGTCAGAAGTCAGTCAAAGACTAGACCAGCAGACAAAGCTGAATTGGTAACTTCTGCAGTTTGATTGTAATTTTCACCCATGAGTTAACTACAGATTGAAAAGCACTTAAGAGGTTTTTTCCGTCTCTAATGGCTATAATTTCACTGTTGAATTTCCTCTTAAATTCACCCCTAATTATACTGGAGTATTTAGCAGAAACTCTCCATTTAAGAAATTCCAAAGCCCTGTGAAATGTATTTCTATTTAACACACTTCTGGTAAGAATAGGACTCCTCAGAAGTTGTTTTCCCCTTTAATATCTGAAGATATTTGGCAACTCCATAATACATAGACTGTGCATATAGAAGCTCAGTGAAATCAGATTCCCTCCAAAGGAATTCTAACGTTTTTGGATCAGTTTCTGAAACTGAGTTAAATGTTTCAAAGATAAGTTGACAACCATCACCCGTGACAAATTATGGCCAAAGTAGATTCAAATTCTATGGCACCAGTGCTGCATCCTAGAGTTTGAATTAAATCACAACTACTGTTTGACTGGTTCCCAAATGCCACAAATATAAAATGGATTCCAGACAGACCTTGATTGTGTCCTTGTTGAGACCCCTACTTTGAAAGGCAATGTGGTTTTTTTTTAAAACAGGCTGTCATATAATTGTTTATATATTTTCACCAACCATATACTTTATAATTGCTCACCTGTCTCCTTCCTTTGGATCATAGGTCCTTAGCTTGTGCAAGATATTGCCCTGTGAAATGTCTTGAAAGTCTCATCAAAATTAGAATAGCATGTCTACAGATTCCTCCTCTTCTGCTCTCACATTAAAGTAAGCTGTTTAATAGTTTGACAGAATTTGTTCTCAGTAAAGACACATTAGCTAATTTTATCACTCAGTATTTTCTGTCATCCTTGCTTTTCTCCTGACTTCCTTTTTATGCTGTTTTTTTGTTTGTTTGTTTGTTGTTTTTGTTTGGGTTTTTTTTGCCAGTCTCCAATCCCCTGCAGCTTCCCATACCCCAGTGTCCCTGCCGGTCCACAGAAAGTTTTGAGTTAGCTCAGTGAATGCTCAAGGCCATGCTAACTTGCATAAATAGCTTTTTCAGTACGGCTTTTCCTTGTGGGCCAGACTTTACACATTGTGTAGGAGGCAACAGAAGGCACATGAGCTGGAGTACCTCCATTCCTATCAGTTGTGCCCTGTGCTCCTTCCCTGAGCTTTAACTATTTGTAAGCAATAGTCCAGAGCCACCCTCCAAATTCTGTCAAATGCAAGCATCGCAACCATGTCCAAAAATATGGAGGTGAATAATGATTCTGAGACTTTCTCCATCTGTTCTAACACACCCCAGACAATCTTAACCTTTCCCTCTATATTTACTGTGGTAATTGGATCTTTAATTTCACCTGATGAGACTATTTTATTTCAGCTGTTTGAGCTACCAGAGCTGAAAGCAGGTAGTTACTATGGCATGATTTGGAGTGATTCAGAACAGTTTGCATCCTCTGTCTGAAAGTATTGTGCAGCAATGAGAAACTGTCTGTGTTGTTGTTAAGCCTTGAAGCTGTTCTATCTGTAAGCTAGAACAGAAGGATATTCCCTTAATTTTCTTTCCTAGTCCAACATGGGACTCAATGAGTTCAAGATGTGTATACTCCAAATCAGCAGGGACACTAGGATAATGGGAATTACCTAACTGACACATACCACCACCCACACACTTCATAAAATCCTGTCTCAAGTTGACTAGCGTTACATTCAGAAGTAGGCTCTTCACAATGTAACTACATTTAAAACTGCTACAAGTTTCTGGTCCAGTGTTACATAGATATAGATCTAAATCTTGTGAATTCTTTAGCCCATACACCTACTAGCAGAGGAGACACTGAACTCTTTTCTAGGCCTAAATTCAATGTGTATTTTGCCTGAGGAAAGAACAATTTTTCCTTTTTTTTGTTACTTGTTTTAGTAAAAATTCTTTGAAGTGCTAATTATTCTGCTGCTGCAGTTTTTCTTGTTGGTATATGCAGAATGTACTGCTTGGTGATATTTCTACCTTATTTACTATTTTCTAGTGAGTCCTTTACTATGAGCAATTCATTCCTTTGTTTGCTCTTTTACCTTCCTGTACCAACATTTGAGCTCAGAGTGGAAACTTCCACTGCTGGAGGAAATCAGACAGTTGACAGAATTTTTGCCAAGGTATGCAGAATTTCTACAGGGAGTTTTTCTGCCTACTTGCTTATAAGAGGATACCTATTTGGTCCTCTTATACTTTCTGTCAATATGCAGTTGGTACTTACAGAAAGGGTGCACTTTTTTAGACTTGGTGTTGAGACCAGCTTTCACAAGACCCTACAAATTCTATTAGCTGATCTGCACACCAGACTGCAACATATTTCAGCAACTGTCTTTTATACACTTCATTAAGTGTAAAAGTAACAAGTATCTCAGTGTTCTCCATAATGAAAGGATTCTTTGAGAGTTAAATACTCATGTAGTTGTTTTTAATCAAGCTTAATACATGTGAAATTTGTGACAACAGTCCCATAGACTAACAGCAACAACAGGTACAGCCAGAAATGCTGACTTGCATAACATATCCATAACATCCCATCCGTTTTCTTTGCTTTTGGCCTACTCAGAAGACCTTGTTGATCAGATTTGCTCTCATGGTCATTCAGTTGGAGTTCTCCCTGCTGCCTTTCAGCAAGGATATCCACAGGTGGCATTTTAACATAGGAACTTAGGGAGAAGGTGTAACATACCACCTGGTTTCCTTATGCAGTTTAACTCACTGTCATATCCCGTCTATTCTTTCACAGCTGGAGAAATGGACAAGACCATTCCACAGTTGAACAGTGCTATGTTAGCCACCTGCAATTATTTGGGGGGGCTAACTTTTCAGTTATGAATCAGATATGAATAAAAAACTTGCAGATATGGATATCTCAAAGCAAAGACACAGAGCAAGCGGGACAGGTTTCAACTTCACTTAAAACAATAGGCTTGAGGTGTTATTTGTCTTGTTCGTTTCAAAGGGTTGTTAACTAGATGCCCAGTGCTGATAAATGTCATCACGCTACGTCCTTTTTACAGTACGTTCCAGATCAAAACCCTGGAGTGCTGCACATGTACCCTTCCTGTGCCACCTGCCTACAGAGCAATTACGTCCTGGACACATTTTAGCCATGACAGAGCCAGGCAAACTCATCTTAAGCTGCCTGTCCCAGATGAACTTGCTTCAATCTTGACTTGGGAGCACTCAAAGCACATGACAGAAGTGAGCAAAGGAAGAGATGGGGAGTCCTAGTAAACTCCAGCAAAGAGGAATATGAGCAGGAGTGTCCAGCAGTCTTTTCCAGTGGCTTGACCCAGGCAGAGTGTTCACCTCTCAATAGGCTGCACTCGGCTGTGCAACAGAATTAGCATTATACAGTAAAGCAAGTTATATTTACAGTCCATTCAGTGCCACACTGCTCTTGTAAATCTGGATGCAAGCATAATGGGCTGATAAAAGTATTCTAAAGACCGTACAACAACGAATCATGATAGCCATGTAAAACAAATGCAAAATCCATTTTAATGCTCTGAACTGTACTTCCCCCTCCACCCCCCTTTATTTTTTTTAATCCTTTCCCATTCCATCTGTACTTTGGACTGTCTTTCTGCCTTGCCAGAGCAGTCTCCCAAACACAGGGCTGTCTTTTGTTGTTTACTCACTCAGTAGCAGTGAAACATTTTCAGATAACACCTTCCTTGGTGATAGTTTAAAATGAGAGAACTGGAGGGTGGAAATTGTTGATCAGTTTAAAAATACATAAATACATATATGCACAGGTTTGTACAGAATTTGTATATGTATTTTAATGTAAGAGGAAGAATAGGTATCACTTTTCCAGCCATAACTCAATAATGATCTGAACATCAACAGCTTTTAAAACTTAGAACAAATTAAACTCTGCAACTTTCAGTTTTTCTGGCCATGCCCTATCTCATCCATCACAGTCATCTCTGCTCTCTGCCATCACTGTGCTCTCTCCCCAGACCTGTCCACTCCCTCTCTCACCACAGAGACGCTTTAGTAAATCTCATTTCTTTTCACACACCTGGCAAACTTTTTCTTAGATTTAAAAATTAAAATAAATTTAAAAAAAAAGTTCAGTAATCTGTTTTTACTCCTAAATTCCCTAAATGCAAGAAGTGAGAAAGACATATATTCTTAGTAAAACCAGACAGTCCTGAGGGACAAGGCCTAGACACTGGGAATAGCCTTTACCTCTCCGCTAAAGTCCTTTTTTATCTACTGCAACGTAAGAGAGAAGTTGAAGTGAATTGCAGTTTATCGGCGCAAATGCAATGTGAAGCAACAATGCCCCACTGTATTTTTTTCCTTCTGATTTCCGACCCATTTTAGAAAAATCTAGCCTTCAAGCCTCACTGAGTCGGAGTCGTTCTTTTTTGTTCCTCAACTCCAGTTTGAATGATCCCAGATTTTTCCCAGATCTTCAAACACATCCCCTGCCACTCCCTCGTCTGTACAGAAAAAGGAAAGCTGGCAACTTCAAGAGCACTGGCCACTCCTCCCTGCTCAGAAGCTGCTGCACATCTCTGCTTTGATGTGGCTGACCTCCTCTGAACTGGAGAAAACTGTTGCTTCTCAACTCAGATTTCCCCTTAAGGCAATGAATTATCTTGACAACTGACTACTGACAATGACACCTCCCCAAAGGGCTTGGTCCTACTGTGGGAACCGACACTTCAATGGGAAGTTTGGATGTATATCCTATGCTGGAAGTGGGACACTCGCTGCTTAATGAATGTTTCTATTTTGCTGAGAGACAACCACAGGCTGGAGAGTTTGAGCTGGAATCTGCAAGTTTGGAAAATGTTTCACTGTGAGAGCTCAGCTGTCTCATGACAAAACAGAAGTGAACCATGAAATCTGGAAATATTCCCCAGTTTTCCCAATTTCTAAATGGACATTGAGATCAGTTTGATGATGCAGCTTCAAGTTTCCAGAGATCATTGGGCCTCCTTTTACTCTCTCTTTTGTGCCATCCTTCCCAGATCTCCACCTTCCAATTTCAGGAAATAAGAGTTTATGAAATTACTATTCTGCATTAACAGGCTTGGTCAGCAAAAATTCTGAAAAAAAATGATTAATTTGGAAAACAAAGATTTTAGATATATATAAAGTAATATTTTTTTTTTTAAAAAAAATATTTTTGTCTTGGGGAATAAGAAGTCCGTCTGCTTAAGGAAAATCTGAAATGTTTAATTATTTCTGAATTTTTACATGATAAATCCACTCACATTCTGTCCCAGCTGCAAGCTTGCACATGCACAACACAATAACATGTTTGAAAGACTTGAAGATTCAAAATGTGTGATTTAAAGCTGTCCATTCTGTGGATTAGGGGTTTAGGTTAAGAGTATTGTTCTTCTTCTGGTATATTTTACTAGAAAACATGTGACTGAAGAAACCCACCTGGATTATTAAGTTTGGCCCATAATCATAAATAAGTCTTCATAGTGCAGGTGGTTTGACAGATCAATCAATCCACCACAGCCATAAAATATTTCCCCTGGAAAGAAAAAGTGGATCAAAAGGCATCACTAGGGCCCTGGGTAAAAAGTACAAAAGGTTCCTTAGACATTGAACACCAATACATAAAACCAAAATGTCTCCCTATCTGCCATCATGACCAAGGACATAGATCCTTCTAGCCCCACGTTTAGTGGTGAGCCTAACCCTGGGCATGTGAAGTAGATCAAAACATTTGAGAATACAAATATATTTTGAGTGCCATTACGAACAGCCTATCTATCAGGTGTACTAGGACTAATTCGCCACCTTCAGCTGTTTTGTCATCAGTGAATGTAAAAAAACCATTAAATAGGACACAACAGAAACTAAATGTTCAGTTTGTATAAATCAGCTTTGGCCAGATTTTATGCTGATTTGCATCAATTAAACAGATATTGAGTTTTGCATTGCGTTCTACACAATATGCACACAAATTCAGAAAACGTGCTATATTTTTAACAATACATTTTTTCAAGTAAACTAAAAAGAGCTTGAGGTCTGTTTTTAAAAAAAAAATAAATTCTTCTCTGTATCTCAACTTTAAGAGTGTCCCCTTCATCAGTGTCAGTGATAGGCAGCAAGTGATTGCAGCTGATGGTATCTGCTAGCCAGAGGATATGAATGTGCTAATCTTACTTCCAATATAAATAACAGTTTGGGAAACTTTTTGCAATGTAAATGGTTTGTTGGGTGCATTTTATGACACAGCTTGTGCCTTCACAAGCACTGGTCATTGTTTGCTTTTCTTTAAAATGAAGTCAAAGTATTTCACAGCCTCATTTGACACCGAAATAAATGAGGTCCCTTTGTGTATGGTCTAGGTGCAAATGTGCACGTAGGCATTTGTGCTCAGGATTTAAAGGGGTTACAGAAGATATCAGCTGCATGTAAAGACTTACAGGGTTTTCTTAACACTGAAAAGAATGTAAAAAAAAAAAATTATGTAGGGTTTGTTTTTTTTTTTCTCTCCAGTTTTTGAGACATGCATTGACATTGTATTTTCAGGCTCTTGATTGTGCTAAGCAAAAGTGGACAGTTAACCTGTTTGGTCATTGTTATCTTGAAAACTGGACTTTTTGTGTTTAGATGAATTTGAGACTATTGAGCTGTCCAAAACAACCTCAGAATCTTCAAGTCAGAAAAATTGGATTTGACTCTTTTTGTTTGTTTGTTTATCCGTAGTAATTTTAAAAGCCATTAAAAAGCTGACATTAACTGAAGTGAACTTCACATTTCCAGTCACTGAGCTCACTTGGAGATGAAAGGCTTCTGCTGGCCATTACTCAGCACTTTCCCTTCACAGTGCCTTGTCCCACCACGGAGGTTATTAACTTTTTACAAGAGCTGCTCACATCCTCCCTTTGATAGATGGTGCTAAGCTTGTATTTAGATTACAGGATTTCCCAGCAAGGCTGTGTTGTTATTGAGGAGGAGAGAATTTTGACACAAGGTGATTTTTCATATCAACCACTCGATTTTTCCCATAAACATTTGCATGGAGAATATGCTTGAAGGATTTTTGCACCATACCACCCCGAGGCTTTAATGCAAGGTCGTGGTTGCTCCAATGCAGTGTGGAGCGGTAGGTTTCAGACTAATTCTTCCCTGCTTTTTGTGCTTGACTGCGAGGTGCAAGGGGGGTTTTACCTGCGGCTTTCAATGCTGTTCTCTTGCAGCTCCTGCTGGGACACAAGGAAACCTGGGGTGGCCCACAGGAAGACTAAGGGAGAACAGGTTGGAAAGAAGCAGAGAAGAAAGAAAGCACCCTTTTGCCTCCCTGAAACCCTCATCCTCTTTCAAAGTGGAAAGAAAAAAATAAAAAGAAGGTGGAGAGGGAGGCTGGAGGGGAAGAAATTTCCCTGCCACCTCATTAGTCTGCTCACTGTAAACTCCCAGTTGCGGCCAGCCTGGATCCCGCCCTTCTCTCCCCTCTGGCCTCTGCACCTAAATTTCTCACAACCTTCTTCTCATCTGGAAATGTAAATTAAGGCACATTCAGGATTAAATAACCCCAAAAAACGGAGTAAAAATGCCCCATTCTCCTTTATGGATTACACAGGAACAAACGTTGATCTTCACCATCTCTAACTTCTGTGATTTCTAGATAAATTTTCATGATTCATGAACTTATTTTGCTGGCTAGAGAGTTTACTGGCTTAATTTTTTTTCCTCAACGAAAAAAAGCTGACCACAGATGTTTCTTTAGATCCTTCCCTGTCCTGAATGAGTAAACACCAGAGACAAACAGGCTGTTCTGTCATCTTGCTCCTCTCCAGCATACCAACAGTTTTATCACTTAGTTAAGAAAAAAAATGCATTTTAACTGCCGCCGACTTCATTTCCAGCTAAAGATATGTAAGCCATCACTCTTAAAATTAAATAAAAGTGTTTATTCATGAATAATATGGCTGTTTATGAGCACTGTGCTGTGATACATGGATACAATAAAGCTCTTGTGCTGCCTGAGCCGTCAGCTCTGATGAGCATGTCTCCTGGCCCAGGAAAGTAATGGCCCTTTCTAACAGTCGCTTGTCAGTATTTTTAAACCTCCTCTCCTAAAATAACATGTCAATGTTTGCCTATCTGAACTTACAGGAAGGCTGAATGAAAATTTGCAGGCACACCACTGTAAATGGATTTTGTCATGGTTTTTATGATGTCACAAGACTATTTATTGTGCCATGGTGAGAAAGTGAGTGAGAATTGCACTTCTTCCTGCAGTCCCCATGAGCTATGAAGGGATTTTTGAATTTTTTAACAGCTCTTAAAGTGGGGAACTAAAATTGTGGATGTTAAACTATGCTTCCTGAGATGAAGGTGGATCCTTTCCACCAGTCTGCGTTCAAGCTTGCCATGTTGCTTGCAAATATATCCTGAAGTGAACCATAAAAAACCCCACACTGACAGTTTTAATTCCTTCCCTGAGAGTAATGCTGCTACATTTGTTCAGCAGCTGAGTGTGGAACTGTGGCACTAGCTGGTATTTTAACTTGTGCTACTGGTAAAAATCTATTTATTTTGTATGAAGATGTTTGAGTGAGAGGGAAGAGTAAACTCTTCGATAGTGTCAAGACCTTTAACTTCATCTTAAATTGGATTTCTCCTTTAGTGCCCAGGAGACTCAGGTGCAAGGTGTTTGTGTACTGAGGCCGCTAAGTCTGCAAGTTACATTTCAAAGTATTTCAAACTTTTTTTCAATTAAGTGCACATAGAATGCTAAAACACTTCATGATTAGTTAATACTATTGTGGTATCACCCTTCATGTAGAAAAATGTCAGTTCCTTCCACCTTGGTCTTTGTTTAACAAGTAACTCAGAGAACAAATCTTGAATGTAGGAATTTTCTCATCTTACCATATTTTTTTTTAATTTGTCTCCCTCTATCCTCCTGTAGTCAAACGACAGATATATATACCTTCTGGAAGCTACTCATCCGTTCAGAAATAGATGCCTAATTTACACTGACACTGAGGCACAGGTAGATTCCTTTTCAGTAGGAACATGGAGTGCCCCAGGGCAAGACCTAATCATGTAAGTGAATGTTTTTTATTATAGGCTATAAACCACATTTATGCATATGTGCTTTGCATCACAATTGCCAGAGAGGTGTCTTCATCACACAACCTCAGGAATGTTGGTTGCAGCACTGGGGTGGGTAGCATGTATTTCTAGATCGTGGAGAGGGATTTTAGGGTGCAAAGCCCTCTGATATAGGTCTGGGGGACATATGGAAGGGAGAATCACGTTGTCTTATACTGTCAAAGGGAAGCAGCCTCTGGAGCAAACCCTCCTAGAACTGTAGCTGGGCTGTATCTCAAGAGAATGGAGTTGCTTCATGCTGGGTAGGATCTTGAGCGAGAATTATTGCACAAGCACTACAGGTGGTGGCAGGAGGGAAGCTGGGACAAGGGAGAGAACAGGGGAAAGAAAATAACTGGACAGCCTGTCTGGAAATTGCTGTTTCACTAGTGTCAAGTTCTTTAACTTAATTTTAAATCTGATTTCTTCTTTGATCCCCAGCAGCCTGTGCAATGTGACCCATCCTGTGGAAATCAGGTACCTGAGTGTGTCTGCTAGCTAGTGTGTGCTTAAATAACTTGAAGAGCTAAGGGGCAGGGAGAAGGACAACTTCTTTGACAATGTTATTTGTGAAACCTTAAGATAGAACATGATAGCCTTCGGGGCTGCAGCTGGGCTGCAGCAGGGCTGGGGCTTTGTGGTGGGTGTTAAAATCTGTTCCTGGTATTGTTCTGGTTTCCTTCTGAGCTTACAGTGTCGCCCAACTTCCTTCAGTACTGCAAGTCATGCAGATGGATCAGGGTGATAAGTAGCGAGAAATTACTTTGCAATTCAACCACATATGGAAAACATACTTTGGAAAATATATCAATTTGTCCTCTTAAAGGTGAATGTAGAGATTTTCTAGTCTGTGGCATATTTCTGAGCCTTTACTTCAATTTTACAGTATAGATCTATGTCTTGATTCCATCAGAGTTAAACTTAAGAACACATTTTTTTTGCAGTCAGCGAAAAATACGCCTTATCCTTGCTTGTTTCACATTACTGCATCACCAATTCCCAGCAGATGTGGTCAGAAGGTGACTTTTTTGTTGTCCTCTTTCTGTCAGGACTTTATGACACTGGCAGACTGAGAACTGAAGACTAATTCCTGTCCCCTTATTCAGGATAAACCATATCTGTGCTCCAACATACACATCCAGATGAAATTACTGCAGCCAGCTGGCACTGAACCACCTATTGCTCTTACTTTACTGCTGAAGGACCCAGGGTCTGACAGATGAAATCTCCACAGTCTGAAATGACTTTCTAGCTTTTGAAGGATGACAGAATTTAAGTGGATGATCTGAATTTAGACTTTGGCTCTGATTCTATAGTTAATCTCTACATATAGAACCATTAAACACTAGTTTACCTTTGGATAGAGATGGAAATTCTTTAGTTTCCTAAAATTAGTGTTCAGAAAGAGCATATTATTATAATCTGATATCACAAAAGTGCAATGGGTGGCAGCCTAGTTCATAGGTAAAATGAAGAAGAGGATAGGCACAATGAATATGACGAGCGACTTTTGTGGAGTGACCAGTTGTAAAGCAGTTGTAAGGCATTTGTAAAGTACTCAGAGTCAGATGCAAGCCACTCACTTTGTTTAGTATCCATTTTCATATGATATGAGTGATCTTCTGCTTCTTTATCAAATCATTGCATAATCCAAAAACTACATATTTGGGGGAAAAATGTTGGTTTATTTTCTCACTGAAACTCTGGAGTGGCTTTCAGAGCACCAGAGAAACAATGCTGCTTTCTTGTTTGTGAGGCATTAGTGAGGGTAGAATTGTTGCCCTGGCATAATTGCACTGTAAATTCATACTGTTGCTTCACTTCATGTGATGCTGGTTCTTATACAGTGGGGAGAGGTAATCTTCTTATTGAAGTCTGAATGGGCTTTTTGAGCAATCTTGGATAGCCACACTATCAGGCAGCAGTGTTGAACACAAATAGTGCATACAGACAAAATATGACCACCTTACATAATGAAATTGTGGAAATACCTGTCCATGGGCTGCAGGATCCGTATTTTATAGGTACAAACCTTCTGGTCTGAGGAAAGTTTGAAGCTTTTTGTGGTTCTTTTACACTGAAGCAAAGGATAGTTCACACGTCTCTAAGGAAACAAATACCCTAAAGAACATTCTGAATAAAATGACTTGTCTATAGCATAATCAGTCTCAATGTTGATAATTTCTAGAACAGAATTAATTGAAGTGCACAAAATAAGGGACTATAAATCAACTTTACAATATTTATATATTTTCCTTGTGAGGTTGATAACCTCTGCATGTTTCTTGCTTCATCTTGTCTTCTCTTGGTTACCCTTAATTTCCCAGATGCACTTCACACCTTAGCTAATCAGAGTATTTCAGACTCCTGCCACGAACACACAGTCTTACAGAACTTCTAATTACATAGCTGACAGTACTTAACTAATTTCAAGATTTTAGATTTGGGACGTTATTAGAAATACAGTCCACACATGCAACATTTTCCCTCGAGATGTCTGAGGTTACGTTAATTAATCAAGCATCCAGGATAGGAAGCATTAATCATTTTTCTCTGTGTATTGCTGGGATTATTCCAAAACCTCCTTTCTTTTGAGTGTCAATATAAATAAAAGAGAGAAGAGGTAAGTTTAACATATGGTCAGAGACAGAGAGCACGTCCTTTTCTCCAGCAGCATACATCAAAGATTTGCAGAGATAGGACTGATTCATCAGAAATGGTCTTAGGCCAATATAGCATCAAGGATGTGAGTCAGTAACAAGCAATGTGACTTCAAACTTACATACAATAAATTTATAAATACAATAAATTTACTTTTCTCTTGCTCTGCTCCCCATTAAATATTTTGCTATAAAATATTCCCTTTGTAGCAATTCCTTTTGTCCTTATCGCCAAGACTCTAGGAGTAGTCATGGTTGTGAAAACCTGAAAATCTCTATTCTTGAGAACAGTCCAGCCATATGATGAATGAGGATGGAACAACGGATCTTGTCAAATCAGTCTCCTGAGAGTAGTTGTTGGTGATGTAAGGGAACTAATAACATTTTGATGTTATTGAGGTGCATTGCCTGTTTATGTCAGAAACAGATTAAGTTTTCCAGAAGAACCACAGCAAGGTAAGCATAATATTGGTAGTTCCTAGAAACATCATGCTTCTGCTCTGCTCTTGTGAGACCCTGCCTGGAGTACTGTGTTCAGCTCTGGGGCTCCCACAGTAAGAAAGACATGGACCTGCTCAAGCAGTTCCAGAGGAGGTCCATGAAGATGATCAGGGGGCTGGAGACTCAGACAGTTGTGATTTTTCATCTTGGAGAAGAAAAGGCTCCAGAGAGACCTTGCTGCAGTCTTCCACTACCTGAAGGAGGCCTACAAGAAAGCTGGAGACAAACTTTTTGCATGGGTATGTAGTGACAGGTAATGGCTTTTAACTGAAAGTGGGTAGATTTAGATTAGATATAAAAAAGAATTTATTTACTGTAAGGGTAATGAGGCACTGGAACGGATTGTCCAGAGATGTTGTGGATGCCCCATCTCTGGAAGTGTTCAAGACCAAGCTGGATGAGGCTTTGAAAAACCTGATCTACTGGAAGGTGTCCCTGCCCATGGCAGGGAGGTTGGAATTAAATGATATTTAAGCTGCCTTCCAACACAAACCATTCTATGAATGCCAGTTGCATGGAGCATTTTTCATCTAAAACTAATAGTCATAATCGTTGTCAGCTACATGAGAGAAGCCCAGGTTGCTACAGCTAAATGAGTAGTTTAGCTAGAAAGATCAGTCAAGACCTCAATGGAGATGTGCAATGCACATAAACTGTGATAAATTAGTTCTGTAGATTTCTTGTAGTAAGCAAAGTTTTATATCAACTTCTCTCCCAGGAATGCACAAAAAGGAGAATAACAGAAACTAGTTGGAGACAAAAGATTTTGTCCTGCTGTCTGTGGGATTATGAGGAATTAGAAAATTAAATATTAGATAATTAAAAGGAGCAACAGGCTTTGAAGGAACAGATAGTCCTATGATCAAAAGGTTGCGTCATATCCAAAGCTAGAATTTTTATGTTTATACTTTTTAAGCCACTTGGATTTGCTTTTTTAAATGATGCCCTATCGTCTTTTCCACGTGGGAGAAGACTAACTTCCTGAGATTTTTACCCTCTTACAGAATTGCAGGACTCTTTGCAAGAAATTCAACCTTTCCTCATGCTTGTAGCATTATCACTGGGCCATCCTCTTGGTTTCATCTGTTCTCCAAGGCATCCAGTCCATATCTGCAGTCAGTTTACTTTTCAAATGAAAAAAGAGGGTGATTCCATTAGTTAAAACCCAAAATCCACACTGAAGTGATGGCATGCCAAATCACACAGGTGCTAGTGAATGTATGCATAGTTTCAGTATTGCTTCAGAAAAATATCATGTAGTTCATTATCTTTTCCACAAGAGAAACTCCACTGAAAAATAGAAAACAAACACATGGCTTTAAACGTAATGGTAATTTTTATGTTACTTATAAGTAAAAAACCAGATCATACTGGCAACAACATGGATTTTTCTTCATTTGATTCACAAACTTACAGGAGAAGGGAAATGTTTATCACCTCCCATAAGAAATTTTGAGCATTCAGCATAAAATACAAATATCTGTTTATATCTTCTGTGCTTAGTGAATTCTTTTCAGCATGACACACAGTATGACAGATAGAAAAGAAATTCTTGTTAATATAGGTTTGGAACAAAAAAAATAGCTGTTTTTTCAGTAAGTAATTTTTGAAATAACCCCAGGTTTGCAGAAATCTCTGTCCTACCTCATCCTCATTTACAGAGCTTCCTTTCCATGCAGATCCTGGCAGAAGTCAGCTTGTTAATTCCCAATGACAAGAATTATACTGATAATGATTTTTATGGAACCGATAAACCATATAGCTCCATTATTTGAACAATGATATGCTTTTACACTTAACCAAATGGCTGGTTTAGAAAATTCCCAAGGAATAACCTATGCACTGAAACAACTTTTGCAAGAGATCCAGCCTCTCTTGTCTCAATTTCAGGAAACTTCACCTAAAGACAGTGCCTACATGAGTGTGCCTGCATGCATGTTTGAGATCTAGGGGACCACCAGCTCGAGGTGCTTTAAGGGAGAAAGAGGTAGAATTGAGGCACCCAAGTCTAAAACTATAATCCATAAAACTCTACCTAGCCCTGCAAGGGATAAAAAGTGCCACAACCACAGATCTTTTCCCCAGTAAATTTCACTAGGTTCTTCCAGTGCTTGACAACCTGGGCTGATGCCATCCCTCCAAAGCTGAGTGTTTTGGTGCCTTTCTCATGCCTGAAGCCCTTTGGGACCTGCAAACTGGACACTCCTTCACCCAAGTCCCTAGTGTTACAGTCTGCTAGGTGTTATCTGGAAAAGCTGGATGTGTACTGGAAACACTGAATTCTGCATGAAGCACAGCAGGCATCTGGAAGGGAAGCAGAACTGTTGTTTTTTATCTAACAATTTAGAGGTTTAAAGCATGTATCCAGGAAGCTGAAGCTCAAGGCTTCAGCTCCTCAGCCAAAGTCAGTTCCAGTTTGGATCTGCAACTTACCGCAGGATCACGGGGAAGAAACACTCTCCTCTCCTTCTGTTAAAACTGGTGTGTCTGAGAAAGCCAGGGTCTAAAGAGCAGGAAGAGAGTAAGCCACAAATGGGTGTTGAAGTCCTTCAGCTTAGGAAGCATGGGCTTCAGGCTCCCCTCCTGTACTGCACACTAAAGGTCTCAAACAATTTTAATACTTTCAAATTAGAACCCCAGTGAGGAAAGTTACCCCTGGCAGCTAACTTTCTGCTGTCTCAACAACTCATCAACACATCAGCATTTTAGACAGAAGACTCAAAGTAAGCAATTCTCAGTTTACAGGACACTTGTTAAAATTTGAGTAAGAAAGTTAAAACAAAATTATTGGAAGTAGTTTATTTTCTCACGATCTCTAGGAAAAAAACAAAATAAAATAACAGAAGAGGGAAACCTTACATCTTGCCTTTAAACTCAGATACCTATCAATTATTTTCTTATTTATTCAAAATTTATTAAAATAAAGAGTGTACTGGAATATCTGAAAGAGTGAAGTAACTTAATTCCATCTTTCCACATGAAGGATAGAAATGAATTCTTTTATGTACAAAAGAAAGCAAAAATGTGCATGCACAAGTTGTTTTTTGTCATAAGCACTTCAGTTATGTCTTCTAAATGACTTATTGTACTTGCAAACTAATTTCCTCCCATTACAATGGAAAGAGATTAGTTATTAAAGTTTGGCTTGTATTAAAATAAAGTACCTCTGTGGTGTTTTCTAAAGTAAATTGAATTTACTTTTGATGTTGTAGAGTTGAAAGACTGTTTCAGCCTGCCCATTTCTCTAATAGTCTGAGAAAGACATTAAAGCTGAAAGACCTGCGCCTGTTTAACATGGAGAACACTGAGAGGGGATCTTATTAATGCTTACTAATATCTAAAGGGCAGGTGTCAAGAGTATGGGGCCAGACTCATTTCAGTTATACCCAGTGACAGGACAAGGCACAATAGTCACAAACTGGAACACAGGAAATTCCACATAAACATAAGGAAAAGCTTCTTTATTTTAAGGATGATGAAGCACTTGAACTGGCTGCCCAGAGAGGTGGTGGAATCTCTAGAGGAGATGAGGAGCTTTCTTTGAAAACCCATCTGGACACATTCCTGTGCAACCTGATCTAGGTGATCCTTATTTAGCAGGGGGTTGGACAGGATGTTCTCCAGAGATCCCTTCCAAACCCTACCATTCTGTGATTCTGTAGAACATTGGTATCAGTCATAAAAGTAAGGAGATAGTGATAGGTAGTAGTGAAGATTCTATATAAAAAAAAATCAGTTTTCTTATCTACTTCTATTTTTAATTAATGGAATAATTATGTAAAATCCAATTGGATTTTTAAAATTAACTTTAAAAATGCATTTGCATGAAGACTTTTCAAGAGCAAATAGCATTTTTGGAAGCTCAGCTCAGTTTGAAAATGAATTTCATAGAATCAGAGAATCAGAGAATTGTTTAGGTTCAAAAAGAAATGTTAAGATCACAAAGACCAACTGTCAGACTAACACTGCCATTTCCACCACTAAACCATGTCCCTCAGCACTACATCTATGTGTCTTTTAAATACTTCCAGGAATGGTGACCATAGAGTCATGAGAAGCAGCTGCAAGGGGTACCCTGGCCAAAAGGATAGGCAGAGCTTTACTTCTGTCTTCTCTGAAGTTCTATTCTGAGGATTTCTGAGCAAGAAATTACTAACACTTCTCAGTATCCCTGGGGGAAACAGGTTCTTGTGCCCACTCATTGGAAGTAAACTAGATGACAGTAAAGATGATGCCTTCTTCATGATACAAAAGCTTCCTCCTAAAGAGGAAATACATAAAATAAAATAAAATAAAATAAAGAAATAAAATAAAATAAGTCCTGAAATGTCCTGAATATCAATTAGATGTTCATGACACAAAGGGAGGAAATGCTCTGAGGGGGTTTTAAGAGTTAATTTGTGAATGCTTTGAGATCTTGCTGTAATGCTTGGGGGAAGCACAGGACTTGCTCTCTGTGTATTTGCTACTCCCTAAATAAAGACCACAGTGCCAGGGCTTGAATTTCACACATTAATCCACGGGGACCTTCAAGCCAGACAGATGGCTCTGAAGCAGCAAGGAAAATAGTTATTTGCTGTTTTTCAAATCTATCTGATTAGGTGGATTTCTACCATATGAGCAACCTTACAGTGAAAGCAGCAACAAGCACAGCTTAGAGAAACTCTTTAGAAAAAAGGTCATATCTGTCTACAATCACTGAGAGCAGACTAAATCTGTGCTGATTTGGGTTCTGTTTCCCACAGTTCAGGAGTGGGAAACTGATCTTCCCTTGCTCTTGGGATAGAAATGATATCAGATGAATCAGCCTCTTACAAGAACTTTCTGGACAGAATGCAGGAAAATCTTCATATGATTTGATTTTTGTTAGCTCACAAATGTTTTTATTTTACATTGTTGGCCAACCTAGTGTCATTAATAATAGGATCTGCCAAATGCTGCTACTTTATGGGACTTATGACGAATCTATGTGTCGATAGCTTGTAGCCTCATACCTGTTAGCAGGACTCATCCTGCTAAACAGCAGGGACTTTGCCCATGGGTGCAGAGTATGATCAACTTCCACATCAGCTAAGACAGATTAGGGGTCCCAACACTTTGTAAGAGTGACTCATATTTCTGTCTATTCCAGCAGAACCCTGAGTTATTGAAAAGAGATAATAAAACAAAAACCAATAAGAAAAAAGCCCAGTATTTGCTAAAAATGCTGAGCAACCTCTGCACTGATTCTGTTAATGTGCCCCTGATATTTCCTGCATGTCCTGCTGTGCAAATGCCAAAAGACAATGGCTTTATTTCTCTAAATATTAGGGAATATTTTCTTTGGCTTTGTTCCATAGACATTATCATTCCTCACACACTACACTTCAGAGGAGGGTTTGAAAAGGATATGCCTGGGGAACATTTCACTTACCTACTCTGAGATTTGAGTTTGTACCACTTCCTAAGGATCAGGTGAATTTAGCAGGGCATCTTCATTTTCTGTGTGAACACTGTGTGTAACACTGCTCACCGATTTTTAGCTGTTGTGTCCTTATTCTTTACCTACTGGGTCTGTACAAGGGGATCATGTGGAATCGTTTTTCCCAGGCTGAGGACAGGCTTTAGGGTTATAACACAGTGTCTTGAATTTCAACCTATGAATCAAAATCATAGGATCGGGAAAGGCTGAGAGTTGCTGGGCTCAGGACGCTGTGACCCATCTCAACTGCAGGCCCTCTCCTCTATCAAGGGATTGAATGTATAGACACCATTTATAGGCAGTAAATGAAGTTGTTCCAGCACTTAACTAGGAAAAACATCTCACTACCTCGCTGCTTGTGCCATGCAAACTGCTGCTGTCATAAGTCTTATTTTAAATTTGTCATTCTTGGCTATCAGGAAAAGAACAGGAGTGCAGCACACAGAGCAGAATAAACTCTGTGGCTGCAAGTTCTGGGCAAAGCTGCTCCAGTATGTATTAAAAAATGTAAGAAGTACCATAACCAGTCAATTCAAAGGCCTGTCTAGCCAAGTATCCTGTCTCTGACAGTGATTACTAGCAGACACTTGAACAAAAGTATGAGAATTAAGGCATATAGAGTCCTTTTACTGTCTTCCAGCCTCCAAAAATCAACAGCCTAGAGATTTCCTGAGACTGAAATTACATCCAGAGCACAGTATCAAATAGTCAACAGAGAACTCATCCTCCACTAATGTGTCAATCCCTTTTGGAATTTATTTATTTAATTTATTGGCCACACAAAACAGTTTTCCTTTTTTTTCCCGTTTTAAACTGTGCTTGACAATTTTATTGGTTGTCCCTTAAGGTTTTATGTTCTGAGAGACACTAAATGATTAGTCCCTGTTCATTTTCTCCGCACCACCCTGGTTTTGCAGAACTGTGCCATATGCTGCCTCCATTATAATTTTTTCCAAACTGAGAAACTCTATGATTTAATCAGTAGAACAGAGAGAAGCACTGAAAGAGGAAAATATAATTTTGTTAGGACCAGTTGCAGAGGAGGGAGGAGGATCTGGAAGCAGGTTTTGCTCTGAACACCTTCACATGCACCTGAAGTAGACCCATGGAGTTGAAGAACAGATACTGTGTCCTGGCAGCAAGTGAGCATAAGGCTCTCTTATGAGAAAGAAAAATCAAAGACCACTTTCTTTCTGAGACTCTGATGTTCCTCCTCAGGGGCACCAAGTTATGGAAATGGATGTCAACTGCCACCTAAATGTGGCAGGAGAATCTGTCTGCCATGTAGCTCTTAATTGCAAGCAGAAAAGAAAGGGAGAAGACATCGTCTTCTCTGATGCATACAACAGCCTGCATTGAGGGGCTGAAGGAAGTTAGGTGGCTGGGTGGCTGAGGACATGGGAGAATTTTCTGGGTGATTGTACTTGGAAGTCTTAAAAGCCACCTGACCAGGAAGATCAAGTTGTTAATGCTTTTTATGAGCAAAGACGAAAATCATCTTCAACACAGTGTCAATGCAGGGATTTGAACTGCTAGGCAGGAAAAGAAGTAGATCACAGGCTGTGCACAAATTCAGAGACAGGGTTGGGTAAACTGTTGTGATGCAAAAAGAGAAAGAAAATTAATGGGAGTAAAGGTTTACCTTGGTCTGATTGTAAGGCATGGAAAGAGATGGAACATGAATGAGGTGATGGAAGTCCTGAAAAGAGAGAGTTCCCTTTCTTTAAAACATTCAGAGGGAGAAAATCAGATAGAAAATACCAAGTTTCAAGAAGGAAATCCAGTAAACTCTGTGAGTCTATGGCTGAAATTTCATGGGGCAGCAGCCAGAGCAAAAACAGAGAGGGAAAGGAGTAAGGCAGAAAGCTCCTGTGTCCAGGTTGGCAGTTGCTCCCAGGCACAATAGTAATAAAATCAGCACAAATTGCCCCAAAGCAGAGAATGGGTAGGAAAACAAGGAAGAGATCATCTTCACTGATATTTAGCTTTACTGACCTTAATAGATTTAATTACTGCTATAGATAAAATTAACATTTATAAGAAACCATCTTTTCCCTGTTGGTCTCAGTTCAGGTCTGGTTCTGAGTCATAAACTCATAAACTTGCAACCTCAGCTTCAGTCTGTTTCATGAAGAGCTGTGTTAAAATATAGGTCATTAAAGCAAATGTGGAGGAGATTAAACCAACCTGTGGAGGAGATAAAAAAATAAGCAAGAAGCACATTCCCAGAGATGGAAGCCTGTGGAAGTTCATATAATGTCATTATGACTTTTCAGAAAAGGAAAGTTCAAAATGAATACACGTTCAAATGTAACTGTTTAAAAACTTGTGTACAAGATTGAGAGATGCCTCTTTTCCACCACACAGATAGGCCAGGCCATGGGAGGAGCGATGCCATGTTTACATGTGCACATAAAGAAGCCAAGGTAACTGGTGAGCTACAGTCTGAGGCAGCTGCCCTGGTGTCTCTTCCCTGTGTTTTCAGAGCTGCCTCCAGAACTGGGAACAGCCTGTTCTGCAGTGTCACAGTAAAACCCTGCATGCAAGACAAGCTATGACTGATAATTTTGCAGACTGTTCATGGAAACGACTGCCTTGCTCACAGATTTCAAACTAATACTATCATCAGTGTGATCTGGTGGTCAAATCATGTTTTCATTAATTAGGATGTTAGTCATAGAACAACAAAGATCACTGCCAGACAAATAAACATACTCAGAACATCCAGGGCTAGTAAACATTGCACTTTGTAGGACTACTTTTTCCATCATTCTTTGTCATATCTTATATATCTAATGTGGCTTCAACAGCAAGCCCCTCCCTATGATAACTTGCATCATTGTTTGTAGAAGAAAATACCTAAATAGCTGCATGCCTTAACTTCAGGATATTTATTGCTTGTTAAGAATTCAGTGCTTAGTTTAACAAGCAAGAACAGATGATATCCTAGCTTGGAAAAAGCACTGCAAAAAGGAACTGCAGTCTTGTGCTCAGTAGGCCTAAATCTTGTAAATTTAGGTAAAATGTCTTGATGATAAAAGGTCAGTGAGGGCTGTTTTCTCACAAGTTTTCTTAATGCTTCCCTGCCCTGCTCTGTGAGCTCATCCCCATGAACAAAGTCCTTTCATTCAGTGTCACTCCTTGAGAGTGGAAATTGTTTAACATCTCCAATGAGATTGGAAATGGTTTAACTAAAAGCCCGACTGTGAGCATTCCTGTTATCAGTGCTATTGCAAGTTCCCCTGCCCACCTCTGCATGAGAAATTAAGAACTGTAGAGAAATGCTAGAAGTTTTGAGATACGCTCTGTAAAAGAGTAAGGTTTGTAAAATATCAATTCTCCTGGCACATGTAACTTGTGATCCATATGCTTGATTTTCCAGAAAATGTTTTTTAGTATCTACTGTAAGGCCATCGTATCTGAGGCCACTGGAAGCTGTGATGTAGTTAGTCACTATATTTGCAGAAGTTGCAGTCTCTTTAATTTAGCTTTTTTCTCTGCTAAAACATATCAAAATTACCTTCTACATAATTTCTGTATCAAAATATTTGACGCTACCTCACGGTAGCAAGGAGAAAGCAGAAGGCCTGGTCTCTTCCCTTACTACCGCCCTCTCTTATCTACAGCTACCCAGCAAACATCTCTTGGTAGAGATTTGTAGCTTTGCCCTGCTTTTTTTCCTGGCAAGGTTGAACAAGCATCAGAGAGAGGAGAGCAAGAGCTGGGCAGAGGCTGCCTTAAGCAGTGTAGATATCATGTTAGCCTGTGATCCCTGTCTTTATTAGGATGTCATGTTTAGCCAAGATACAGAAAACTTACACAGGGTGGAAGGGTAGGATGGAATCAATAATACTTACTTGATTTAAAAAACAAGCAAAAACACAAAACAAAACACAACAAACAAACACCCCCCCCCCCCCCAAACAACAACTCCATTTCATATTGGAAAGGAATTGAGATGAGTGTGAGAGCTCAGACAAGAACCTAGAACACCTATAAGCTCTATTGAAAGACTTTTCATCTGGATCTTGTCAGTTCAAGTAAGTGATCTAACTCCTGCTTAAAGCAGTAGTGTTCTTGCCTGTTGTGAGTGTTTACAAAATGTGGAAAAAGTCTTCCTGTGGCTCATCTTGCCATCCTGAAGCTTAGTCATGTTTTAGAGATATCCTCCCTGTGTCCCCTGAGCAATTTTTGAGATGACTGCTTTTTCTCCTTTCTCTCAACCTGTTTTGATCCCTGTCTTACCCACCAATGTCAGCACTTCCTGCAGTTTCCAGAAGTTCTTATTTCTCAAGTAAGAAATATTCCACCAACAAATTCTGGTCAATACTACCCAGGACTAGGTTTTAATTTATGTGGCCCGCTTCAGGGCTGTGTGGAGGAGTGCTATGTAAGTACCTGATTTACAGAAGAAATGCACAAATTTGCTCAGTTTGCTCTGCAGCATCGTGACTCCAAGGTTCTCCATGGATCTTCAAAATGAATATACTCTCTTAGGAAGTTGTCTAAGACAAATTTCACTCCTACTGGATCCTAAAACAAGTACTTAGAGGAAGGAAACAGATGTGGAAGAACCAAAGTTAATGTCATAGCTTTGAAGAGCAGGAGGTCTGACTCGGTTTTGTGGGCAACATGTGTTTGCAGGACACACACAAACAGTGATTCAGATGTGGATGCCTCTGGTGTCTTCAGGCCACAGAGATGGGATGAACAGGGCAGGATACTGATATTCACCAAGCAGGGGATCCAGAACCCATAGCAGTGCTTTGCCTCCTGACATCACCCCCAGACCTAAGTGACAAGCAATTGGCCATGCCAATGCGGCACCCATCAACCTTCAGAAGGCTTTGTTGACTCCTATACTTGGAAACAAGCTGCACATGAAGTTAAGAAAAATTCCTGATTTAAGCTGTTGAGAATTAAGAAATGACAGAGTAGTTTCCTGGATTAACCACATTTGTCTGCTTTTGGGCTTTTTTCCTTACAGCAGAAGGAGAAGAACCACTAAGCACTTTTAATTTGACACATATTTCTATCTTTTCAGTTCACTATTATTAACTGTAGTGCAGCTATAAAATAAGAAATTAACTAAGTGGGAGATCGTACTTTGCAGTCAGAAATGAGCTAAACAAATCAATTAGGAAAAGTAATATCCAGTGAAGCACTCACACATTTTTCATCTGCCTAATTTCTTGTGCCTCCTTGTTCACAGAGCTGTTCGCTGCTGACTGTAGGCAGTGTCTCTCACAAAAGGCAGAACCAAATAAGAAAAATAAACATCACCTCAAGCTGTTAACAGAACAATTTGCAATTCACTTATGTTTCTTTCTCAGATATTCTCCTTGTTTATTACAGAGCTGTCTGGAGACAAGCATCTATAGAGACAAACATTTTTCAAAGGTTTGATTAAATGGTCAATAAATGAATAGGAGGGAAATAAGAGGTTCATGCTCTCAGTTCCTGGGTGTAAAACCATTCTGAAGTATGCAATTAACTGTTAAAAACATGTTTAGCAAACTTCACTCTCCATCACTGCCCATACTCTACAGCTTCAAGATCCTAATTTAAGGCTGTGCAAAAATCCCACTACAGAAGAGCCAAG
This sequence comes from Chloroceryle amazona, assembly GCA_027560015.1. NCBI lineage: Eukaryota > Metazoa > Chordata > Aves > Coraciiformes > Cerylidae > Chloroceryle > Chloroceryle amazona. The sequence goes on along the minus strand of JANHFX010013410.1, from coordinate 25,583 downwards.
ACCTGTTGTCTCGCTAAGCCAGGGGGAGGTTGTGCTTTAAATTGTGGTTTTAGAGGAGGACATTCAGCATAAGACAGTCTCTGTAGTTTCCCTCCTGAACCCTGACAGGCCTGTCCTCTAAGTTCACTCACCTCATTTCTCTGCCAATAATATGATATGAACAATAAATAGTAAGGCTAAAAGAGGCACCTCAGGTTGCTGAATGAGCATTTTAACATTTAAATTAAAAGCAGTCACTAATGGTTTAAATATTTAGCCAAAGTAATACTTCAAAAATTACTTCTTCTTTAAACCTATGAGGTAATTCATAAGATATTGTCATTTGGGAACCAGAATAAATATTATGGAAGGCAAAAGATGTCAAATCTTGTAGGCAATGGAATAACCTAAAATTAATTCCAGTATTGAATTTTGATAGAATGATTTCTAATATGTCTCTTTGGAGAGATAAACAACCTAACTTCAAAAATGGCTCAAAATCCAATATTCAATACATTTATGAGTAACTCCATGGTAAACTGACAGCCAATTTATTTCAGCCTCAGTGTAGCTGTTTGTGGTAAACTTTTCAGTTCTTTCTTAGCAGGATTGCTGGAAAATTGCCAGTTGCAGAAATCTCTGGCAGTTGTGAAGTGCAGCTGTGGTTATCTGCTTAAGTTTCTGTAAAATTAATTTGCATCAGGCAATCTCCAAGATAGAATAAAACACACTCAGGTACACATTTTAAAAGTGATGGGGTGATCTGATCCCAGAACTGCTTTCCTGTATCATATTCATAATTTTCATACATTTTTATTGCCATGCAAAATAATGCAAAGTCATTAATTGTGTTTTTTTTTAACTACTTCAGAGTACCTGTGCTCTTCTTGACCATGTAATCTAAAGGAGGAATAAAGAAAATTAGTCTGATGTAATTTTTGTGCAGAGTCAAAATGGGTAACAGGTATCTATCGGATCTTTTAGTGTTATCAATCCACCTCATACCGGCTCTTTCAGTGATATGAATCCACTTGACTCAGGATGCAAAAATAAACTGTAAACATAAGATCCCTTTCTATTTTCAAAATTGATGAATGCAGTCAATTCTTTGGAACTTACAAAAATTGCAAAGGCAAAAACAAGAAGGGGAAAAAAAAACAAATCCACTTTTTGTAAACTTCCAAGTCTTCTGCCAAACTTTAGCTCATAATACAAGCATGGAACTTAGCACAGAAGACATTGGCCACTTTCACCTGTACATTTACTGTAACTGATTTGAGCATCATTTAAAACGTTTTTCTCATTACTTGACCAAGTCTATACTTCTACTAGCATAAACATTTAGCTAAAATTTTCATTTTTTCTGTGTCGTACCTATACCAGCAAAACCCTAATGCAAGTACAAACTACATCAACATTAAAATGTCTTTGCCAATATTGTCAGGTCCCTGTTATCAAGGTTAACGGCAGGCTGGAAATAGATCCCAATATAAGGGATGTCTGTCCCTGCACCCACTTCTGGCTGGACTAACATTGCATGGACCCATGGTAGTGCTACTGGCAAGTTATAACTGGATACCAAGCTTCATGTGTGCACCCATCCTGCAACAAGGGCCAGCAGCTGCATGGCCACAGCACAGTCATGTCCATCTGATGTTGAAGCTGCACCAAGAGGTCTCACTGCACTCCAGCTGATCATGCACAAGACTGCTCACATGCTTTTGTGTCCATGACAAGGATCAGACTGTTTAAGTAAAAAGTCTGATTGTAAGAAGTTGGTTTATTGTTCTGGAGAGCTGTTATGACTTGCACCTACATGAGCAAGGTGTGCTGTTGCAGTGAGAGCAATTTGATGACAGAAGTAAATCATGTGAAGAGCTCAATAAAGTCTTTGTTTATTTTGCCTGGATATGTTTCATTGATCTGTTTCACCTGTGATTGTCTCATCCACCCTGTCTTCATCTGATATAGCTTTGATCTAGCCTATACTGCCTATCTTGCCCCTACTCCATGCATACAGAACTCAAAAGACTTTACCATGAACACAGGGTTACTGTACTCAACTGCTGTTGAGAAGGAAACAAAATGGAATGTTAAATGCTTGATAGTTCACTTTGGCTGACCTTTTTGCTGCTAGTCAGTTGGTCTTTCTATCCATCTCAGCTATCTATAGCTACACATACAGAGCAGTTGCTTTTTTCTGTATGACTTTTTTTCAGCCTTGGTAGATTACCTTAATTCACAACATCTGTTTTCCATCTGACAATGAAATCTTGCTCAAAGGAAGAGAAGGGAAACACACTGGTGCAGGATGGTTTGATGAGGTAGTGTTTCTGTCAAGATGTTCTTTACAAAAAAAGATGAGCATTTTTTGTTCTAAGGAAATGTTTTGATGACCTATGGTATCACAGAGAGGGCTCAGGAAAACTATTGATATATATTTTTAATAGACAACAGCTTTCCAGGACCTGCATCTGTTCAAATGTACAATTTAGTCTATAGAGATGGGCTAACAGAGACAACAGTGCACCAACACAGGCTGGAAGCGCTTGGTGAGATATGTCTACTGTATTTGTTACCCAATATCAGGGATAACACATGACATATGATATTCAGAGGTGCAAAAGGTGGAATTACAAGGTTGTAAGGTAAGTAAATCTCCCTATTTCTTATAAATTCACTTCTTACCGTTAGGGAATTAATTCAGTTGCCAAAAGAGTAAGTGCCATAAGATATTTTTATGGCCTTCAGCTACCTCTCCAGAAAAGCACAGGTCTTGTGTTGGATTTGCCATCTTTATAAATGGACATCTCACATGGTACTAGACATATAAGCTTATAAAGTGATCCTTAGATGATTCTATCATGGTTCTGTAGAAAACCAGAAGTTCAGCATTGAAATTACAAGTTCCTGAGGGGAAAAAAAGAGATATAGGGATTGCAATATTGAGCATAGCAAGACTTTAAATTTAGGTAGCCCTTTGAAGATTTGATCCACACAACTTTGGGAATGTAATCTAAACATCTAGTTTTCAAGGCTGTTTGCCCCAAAGTCTCTCTGTAATCAATGGAAAGAGGCAAGACACCTTCAGAGACTGACAAAGATCTTACATGTGCTGAAACCACCCATGTAGCCCCTCTGAACTGTACAGTCATTAGTTAAGGTAAATGCCACTGTAAATGGAATAAAATTACCCCGATAATTTATCTAGGCCCAGGTCATGCACTGTAAAAGTCTATAAAATGCAGTAAGCTGAGTGGGAACTGCTTTGAGAAAGCCAAGAGAAATTCAAGAAATGCAGAGGTGATCTGCATACTGTCATGAGAGCAGCATTCACAGATTCATACTCTTCTCTGGAGTTAGGTGTTTGCCTAAAATATAGGCTCAGGTCATCCCTTGGTATAAAGAGGTTTCAGCTGTAATTGCCACCTCTCATCTGAAAGGTTCTAACCATGTGGTTATATGTTGAAGTTTCTCATGGCCTTAAAGATGACATATTGACTAAGCTTGAAAAAGCAAATAGCTGAAAGATCTGATGAAAGTTAGCACCTGCAGTCAAGTGGATTGAATAACTATGAGAAACATTGAGATATCTCCGAGGCCTTGATGGGAGATAATAATCATTATTGCTCTGGTTTGTTTTGTTAAGGCAGGAAAAATTAGGCCAAGGACTATTGAGAGATGTAATCTATTAATTAATTCAGAGATATACAAAGGGATCACCCTTTTAAAAATAACATCTTCTACATTTCAAGTGCATGTCAATAACTTTTCCTTTTAGTGAAAAGCCCACAAGCATTGAACTTTCAATTAAGAAAAACAGACAGTGAGAAAACATACATTATCAGTGACACTTGCCACCAATGTGTCAATATATCAGTGGTGCCCCAAAAGGCCTTCCTTCACCCCCTCTTGTAGGTACAGCTACTGGTAGGGGTGAAATGCAGCACGTTGTTCCTGTTCTTAGACCGAGTTCTGTACATTCATCAGCTCTGACCGAGTTCAGGCACCATCTGTACCTCCTTTCTCAGAATTATGTGAAAACCAGAGACAAAACAGAATAAAATATAGTTTAATTTAGCTACAGAATTAAACTATGTAGAGAAAAAAAGCACATTAAAAAAAGCCTGCATCCCTTTATGGTTGTCTCAGCTCTGTCAGACACCCTGTTATATGACCAAAAGGAGCATTATTCCCACAAACAACTTTACAGCCTCTCTTGTAGTAGTTTCCTTTCTAGAGCTACTGCACCTCTTTTGATCTCCATTGGGCATAGACTTTCTCCTGTCTTGCCACTGTCTTTTAAAAAAGTTCTCAGGCACTTTGAACAGAAGCAGTCTGGTTTCAGCTGTTCTGTTTTGCCAATTATATAGCTTTTGAACCCTTTATAGCTTCTATGAGACTGAGACAAAAGATAAATTCTGAAAGTCCAACGGTAACTAGGTTGGCCTCCAGTATTCATATATCATCACAAAGGAACACCTCCCCTGCCTTTTTAGAGCTAATACATGAGACCTTTTCCCACAGACTGCATCTATTTCAGATATCATATTATCTTTGTGTTTTTCTTATGCAAATATGATCAGATGAGACCATAAGCTCATCCTTTATAGGACACCATCCAACTGGCTTCTGAAAGAAAAGGGCACCAACAGGAGACAAAGTTGAGTGCTATGTCAATGCACAGTAGACATAGTAGCATTGTAGATAATTACATTTCAGCAGATGATAAAGTGCTATGATGCAGACTTCTTAACTTCATTAAGTGAGTATTTCCTTTATATTCGAGTTTGAGTCTGTGTGTTTTCTACTCAGTGATGTCTAGGGCCCCCAAACCATTCCAGAGATAATAAAGATAAATATTTTTACACTTATTTAATTAAATATAGCATTTAATTTAAACAGTCTTAAATCCAACTAACACACAAAACCCGCTAAAAGACCTATTGTAAAGATGATGACATTCAGAGTTGAACTTTTTTTTTTTATTTATGCCCTAGATATTAAATATTTAGATATTTCTTACTATAAAATGGAGGACTCCATTGTGACAGATCTTCCTAAAATTAATTCTAATTTATTTCACAAAAGTGATGTGATCCTGTGAATCAGCAAATTCTAGCGGGGGGGGGGGAAACTACATTAATATTAGCCACTGATAGGTAACAAATTGTTATTTAACCCTTATTCATTCATTTAAACATCTGTATTGCTTGCTCCCTACTGAAGTATTCAAACTGTTGGGTTTTTTTTTATTAACAACACCCTACATGATGTGTAAAAGATTAATATAATACACCTAATAACATATACCTATTAGAAATCAGTGACAGGTTAGTGTTATGACAACCAGCTACTAATCAAGTGGAATACACATGTGTATGGTGATATATGCACACAACACTGTGATGAATTTTGGTCAGGTTTTCCTCATGCAGTGTTAGTAATACTCTACTGCATTTCTGTCTCAGACAGAAATTCCTCCTTTAACATTTTAAACATTCTAACTGCTTTTAGGAGTTTAAATTTAAGGAAGGTAGTTTTCAGTAGTATCTTCACCTCAGTTTTCATCTTGAAATTGGCAAATCCTTGTCGTGGTTGCTACTATCTTGACAGTATAGTAGACATGCTAATTAATTAGAGCTATTTTTAGCATAATTTCACAAAGAAACACAATTTGGATAATTATATGGTGTGTATGTGCCTTGGGAAGGAGTTACGATTGCCTGTGTGATATTCCATATATGTGTTACATTTCTGAGTCCTTATGAGTTGCAAAACACTTGTATTAGCACAGGGGAGAGGGACTATCAGTTCTGCAGTGGGAGCTCTCCTCCTGTTTGATAGCAGAGACTTACAAAGAAAAAAGTATGAATACTTGAGCGCTTAAGACACGCCAAGCTTCATTAGTTTCACTAACCACGGAACAAGTTCTTGCACTGCCAATAAAGCCCTCAGTTCAGGTCTGTGAGTTCATCATGCCAGGTCCTACTCTACAGGCTGGAATATCCTGATTTTAAGGAATTTTTCCATTTCTCTGATTTCTCTGATTTTTAAGCATTCCTGCCAATGTAATTACTCGTGAATTGGTCATAGTTACCTCTGGAAAAAAAATCTCTGGTAGGCCAATCTAATTGAATTTAAATTAATCTATCTAAATGAATGCCACTTTGGAGTGTTGCACTGTTCCAAGAAACCAGGTACGGTAAAAACTGCAAACCATTCTTTATAGTAAGAAAATGTCAAAGCAAGATTTGTCCACAAATGTCAGACTTTACAAAGGCTGTCTCTACACCTACAATAGTGAAGGTTTTCCATTTACAAACAAAACCTATTAGAGATCAATTCTAATCTACAGAAATCTGATTAAGCCTTCTCATTTTGCAATTCACTCAGCCTAAATTGCCATCCAAGGGGAATTTCACTTGAATGAGGACTGCAAGATTGAGCTGTATATTCAGATGCTTAATCTGATTGTATTTGACTTCATTCCAAGTGTTTCCCCGTTCCTGGATCCTACACACAACTTTTATATTATGTCATAAATACTGTCATCAAATTAATCAAGCTATGCTGTATATAGGTCAGCTGGAAAAAGATTATCACTATATATGACATAATGTATGAAGAGGGGGAGCAAAGAAAACAATAGGAAATATGGCTGATCATCTACTTAGTTCAATATTTTTCATTTTTTATTCAGGCTCTCATCAGAGGCAACTTCAACCTCAAAGGAAAATAAAGGGATTTCAGCAGGAATTTGGCAACAAATAATTTCGTATTGCTAAAGGCAGTCATTCTCCTTTGATAGCTGAGAAGGCATGACAAAGACAAATGAGTATTCCTTCTATGGACTTGCCTCTTTGTGTCTATGTATTTTCCCCAAGATAAACCCAATTAGCTTGAGTCCAAATTCATTCCTTTTTTGATGAGTACCTGAGATTGGGCAAAGCTCTCAATAGGAGCAGTTCTGCTCAGCAAAACAAAGGTGTCTGAATTGCTGTAATCTGCCTTCCAGAGAGGACAATGGCCAGGAAAGCTCGGCACCCTCAATGTTATCATATGCTAATAGCAGGGTTCAAACGCTTTAGAACCATTAGCAATACACTTTGCTTAAACGCTTCTTCTAAAGCTTAAACGGTGTCATTTCTACTGTTATTGCAACCTTGGTTTACCAGTGCAGGGATGCCAGACCTTGATAAAATCATAGGATGGTTCTGCTGTGCAGGCAAACTCTTTGTAATGAATCTCCTGAGAAGAGCTGGGGGTGATGCTTACCCCCAGAAGGAACGTGATTGCTCTATACCATTTGAGTTCCATCTAAGCCCTAAAAAGAACAGGCTCTTGTCCCAGAGGAAATTTCATACCCTGTGCTGTTGAACCTAGCTCTTCTTCCCATGGAGGGTTGTAAAAGGGCCCTTTATTCCACCTACAAACCTTAGAAAACTTTTTCATAGGGCTATCTCTGCCAAAGACACAGTGATCCCATTGTTATGACAAACACTGAACAGACCATTCTTGCAATGACACTTCCACTTCAGAGCCCTACACTACCCCAAGAACAGGCTTTAGCAGAAATCTCTTCATTTTGTATACCTGTATTAAGTTTAGTGGTTTGTTTTTTTTTTGCCAATAGACCTCAAAGATGCCTTCTCCTCTTATCTACAGAGGTTTGTCAGCAGTAGCTTGGTCTGCATGGATTTTACAATGACAGTCATTGTGTTCATATATTTCAAAGAGAAACTCTGGGACCAACACTGAGCTGAGACTTGTGGAGTATGGGAAAAGCAATTCCCTGGGCTTGCAAGTTCTTCATCCAGTGCCAGGAAGCCTGGAAGCCATGATGTCCCCAGGCTGTAGACTTGAGATGCCAGCTTACTAGCTCAACTAGCTCAACCCAGCATTTTGAGAAAGACCAGTTGGTACATAAGGCTGCACTGGAGTTGTGCACCTTGACAATGAGCCAAGTAAACTGTCAAGAGACCAAATAATTTTCTGATGGCAGCTGATTTCCTGGCAGGAAGGGTTGCCTCAGAACTCTGCATGAGTTTTGTCAGTTTGCCAAAACCCGCCCATTTCACAAAACAGTGTGATTTCAACAAATTGGTGGTTTCCAAAAACCCAGGAAAAAAAAAATAAAAATAGCCGTTTAAATACAAAGTTCCCAACCAATTCAAGTGATTTCACTCAGTTTTCCCAAAGCTATAAATCAGCGCAATTGCTCTGTTTCAAAACAGGAGCCCCCAGTTGTGTTTGCCAGTTTGGAACAGTCTTACATACCAAGTCTTGAGATGGCTGACAGAACCGCATTGTGCAAATGTCCTGATCAAATGATAGCAGTATGCCTGGATATAGCCTCCCATTCTCTTAAGAAGATCCTCAGCACGATGTCCATGTGCCTATTCCCCAGGAGAATGAATGGGTACAGCATCATTCTTAGCACAGAGTACTTCATTCAGAATAAATATTGCATGCTCTGTGCTGCAGAATATGTTCACTGTCTTTCTCTGTCCTGCTGTCTTAAAGTGGACAGGTAACAAGCAGTAAAGGCATCTGGGTATGTCCAGCAGTGACTAACACCCAGAAGAAAAGCTGTCCTACCACGGCATGAGGTAATTGATCTGAATCCTTGCCCAGGCTAGGTCAGTGTCATGGCAACACCTTTAGGTTACAATAATTCTAATTTAAAATACCCGTAGAGCCAACCTAAAGGATTCTTAAGTGGCTTTTCCAATGATTCCTGCCATTTATTCTCAAAATCACCTTCTTGAGATTGGTACCTCTGTTGGGTGATTGACCAAAAAAAGAGGTCTTACAAAGACTAAATGACAGATCCTGTCACTTGACAAGATGCATGCCACAAATAATCATTCAAACCTCAATCTCCAAAAGCATTTATGTGTCTGCAAGTCAGAGATGGCAGGATTGCTGTGCAAAAGTTATGTCTAAGTGATGTTCTTTCATTGTGATCGCTTTGCACTATCATGCTCTGCCTGCATCCAGAGGCACAGATGGCTTTTCACTCAGAGCAAGCTCCCACTTCCATATGGTGTGGATTTCCACCAGCTTCAGCCCCAAGGGTAGGAGATCCTCTCCTCTGTGACATGCATGGTGGCACCCCCATGGTGTGCAGGAAGATATATAGCAGAACGTAGTTTAAAGCCACCGCATTTCACTGTGAATAATCAAATCAGAGCGTCTGTGCCAGAATACTGGGAACATGCTGCTCTTTTACTCAGGCAACACAGGCCCTACAGCCAGTCATTTCCCACCTCCTCCATCCCACCCTGGATCCCATACCAGGATACCTCCCTGGTACTCCTTAGCTGCACAGCAGGGCTGAGGCCTTGGAAGCTGTAAGGACTGTGAATTTGTGGAGCTTGTGATCTCACAAAAGGACATTAGTGTTTAAGCAGGGAGATGTTGATTAAAGCAACTAGCTGGGACAGGGCATAAAGTGAGAGAAAGGCAGCTAGGGGACCACCAAAATACATGAGAATGAAGATGTGACCACGTAAGTATTACTGCAGTATAAACATCCAACAGTTCACCACTCACATCAAAGTTAGGGGCTGGGTGGACAGGCCACTTTTTATAGCAAACCAGCAGAGTTTGTAGAATTATAAACCACCCATGCAGGCAAGACTTTTAATGTTTCAATGAGAAAAACAGGAATTGCTGTCACTCGAACTGAGCAGAGCCTTGTATATCAGTTATGTGTTTCAGATGCTGCTGAAGTTTCACTGCTCCCTTAAATAAACTTCCTCCACGTAATGGAATTAGACCCGTAATTTCTGCAAAATTCCTGAGTGTTCACATTGGGGCTGGCAAAGGGTTCTATCTATTTGGTATAATTCAACAGAATACTATAAGAATACCAGGGAAACCTAGCTGTGCTACATTAGCGTTAACAAATACAGTACATCCTGAATAACCACCCTGAAACCACAAAAAATGCTTTTTATGGTGACTGTTTCTAACAATGTCCAAGTCCCTCATCTTTTCAGTCTTTTGCAATCAGTGTGGCACTTAGACTGTTCAAGCCACTGGGTTCCTCTGCGCTGCACAAAATGCAGACCTCTGCAAGGAGAAATGCCACCAGGTCGCAAAGCCATGAAATAGCAAAGGTAATCCATCAACTGGTTTAAAGACAAACTCCCTGCTGTTTCGCTAGCCTGCTTTCCACTGCAAAAGAATGTGATGTTTACAGACTTGGCATCCTTAAAGCCAGCGCAGCTGCAATTTCAGCTCAGCTGGCAAAATTCTCCCACCAAGAGCCAAAATGGCCAGCGTGCTACTCCTGATAGGCAGACTGTCCCTTAATGCTGTTTAGTAGCTTCATGTGGGCACCAGTAAAAAAACGTATCTCAGGGGGAGGTCAAAGAATGAAGGACCTCTGAACTCTGAGGACCTAAGGCTGAGCGTGCAGCTGGAGAGAAGCATTTGGCTCTGACTAAACGGCTCCTTAGAAGGAGTTTCTTGAGGAGGACAGAGAGGTGAGCCCAAATCCTGAGCATCTGTGCCCTCTAGTGGTTAATAAAGGAGTGGAGACAGAGGAGGTCATCCCTGTCCCCAGTTTCATCCGCGGCAGGGGTGGTACGAATGTGCCCATCCTCTGCAGAAGGGGCAGTACGCAGACTTAGAGCAGGAAACAGACATGGCCAGACGGGCAAGGCAGGTAAAATGCCCTGACTCCTTCTTGTGACAAGGTGGGGCTCTATGGTAGCACTCTCTCCAAGAAACGTAGAACCCCACAAACTTATGAGGCAGGAAAAAAATCCACTTGGAAGGCTTGGAGGCCCTTTCTCCACAGTCCTTTCTCCCGCCAAAAGCCCAGCACTCAGCTCATGTCCTTATAACTTTGTTTTGATTTCCAGAACAGTCTTGAGTTACCTAATACCTGGCTGGTTTCCCTCAATGTCTTTCCAACAAAGTCATTCTCAAACAGCTTTCATTGTATACCAAATACTAATGATCATGAAGTTCCTCCTGAAACTCCTGTTAGTAGTATCAAAGACCTAGATGATAATTTTGCTTTTCTTTCCTGATATTTTTATTTCTTCCTGCATTGATTATCTTCTTTAACTCACTTGGACAGGAGATACACACACATAAGTTTAGGTTTATTAATACTCGTGTATGTGTATATGTAAATGCACATATACATGTATATATACAGGTACAAATACATGATACCTAGACTTACAAGGACAAATCCCCATGTTACTGCAAAATGGTTTTTGCTTTCATTCTTTATCTTGTTTGTTCTTATATAATACTTACGCTTGCAGAATTGCAGGCTGGACAGAGGACACATGCCAAGCAATCTCAACCACGGACCACATACAATATATTCCTTAACTAGGCTGTTTCCTACTATCTATGATTTTCCAACAGGGTTACATCTGTATTGTGGACAAGTACTTAAAAGGAGATCTCTATGATCAGAGTGTCTGTGTCTCCTCCCAACTCATTGTGCACCCCCAGCCTACTCACTGCTGGGGTGTTGTGAGAAGCAGAGGAGTCCTTGACTCCATAAGCACCGCTCAGCAGTAAAAAAAACATCATTGTATTATCAACACTGTTTCCAGCACATATCCAAGCCATGGTCCCACACCAGCTACTATGAATAAAATTACCTTTATCCCAGACAAAACCAGCACACATAAACAGTGAGAGGACCAGGAAATATGGTGACTATTGCTTTACCATCCTCTTTGTCCTTTAAATGATTTGCATCTATAGGGAAACTAAGAAGAAAGATTCCTTAAACATAGTTAAGGCATGGAAGAAGCAGGGACAACCTAACATTTGATATTCCTGTGTTTTATTGTGCTGACCATATATGTTGTGACAATTGTGCACACCAAAGATTTCAGCCCATAGGTGCAAGATACTGTTTCAGTGGTCAGAAATGGTTGCCTAAGCCTGCATCACAGTCACTGAATTTATTTCAGAAGGCATCAGTAATTTCTGTGATTGCTCCTTACCTGAACACCTTAGAGCAACAGCACTACAGGGCAGCCGTACCTCTGCATGGCTCCCCAAAGCTGTCCATGCTACACTCAAATATGAAACACATATTTATAGCTCAGATTGGAATAAGGTGCTTCCAGCCTACCCAAATTCATCTGAGCAGACAACATGCTAGTCAAAGCTTACACTCTCCTGGCAGTCACTGTTCTGTCTCTTCTATTTCAGAAGGGAATTGTTGTTTGACAAACAGGCTGGCATCATAAACCCATGACATAGAGTAGGTGGCGGAAGAAATCTACCTCAGGGCTGCTTTGCTATATAATTTTTAGCCTTCGTTTAAAGGGTCTTAAAAATCAGAAAAGAAACACCTTTTTTTTTTTTTTTTTTTAGTGAGTATCATTTTTCTTGTGATTGAGTGAAGGGAAACAAGCCATTAATAAATTTTTCTTTACAGCACATCTAAAGTTTTTTATGACTGCAGACTTTGAAAAAATAATAATTTGTTATCCTTTTTTTCTGTAATAAGGATGTGTCAAGCACACATACATCTACTTTCCAAGAAAATGTTTAAGCTGCAAATCTGTTTAAATTTTAAGCAGTGATGCTCAAACTCTTTTTATCCTGTTATTGTAATGTATTAGTGTATCAAAGACACATTAGATATTTATATTAGGAGTTCCTACACACATACAGAATGGTCTTTCAGCAGAAATACAAACTGAGATTGTCATGCAGTAAGAAAAACATCCTGACTTTTCTGTTGTGCTATAAACAAGGCATTACTTGCGATCATGGCATCCCAAAAGCATGGGTAAGACAGATCTACAAATTAGATAAATGTTAATAAATTTTTACATGAATAAGAACTTGCTCAAACATTAATATCACCAAATATTTTCCATTTGTTAACTATATTTTGCTGTTTCAAAAACTTACAAGGAGTGGAAGTAGAGCATGATGTCTGTTGAAACAGTTAGCCAGGCCTGTGGGCAGTATAGTAGAATGCAGCCAGAAATGAGAAGGCTCCAGAATTTGCAAAGAAAGACCATGGACAGCAGATGATCAGCTCCCTATGAGAAGGGAATTGAAAATACTGCCACTTTAATCAAGCCATTTATCTGACAGACAGATAACATTGGATAAGAACCTTTCTAGTAGGATTCATTCAATCTGTCAAGTAGTGGGAGCCAGGGGAGTAACAATTCCTAAATGATCATTCCATGTAAAAAAATCAACTGTTTCACTGATGAAATTCCATCAGCAAAAGACAAGACTTGGGCTCAGCTGTCAGACTTCATCACCTACTTCTAAAGCACTTGTGACTCAAATAATTTTCAGTCTGTGTTCAGAGCAGCATTGCCTCAGTGGCTTGAGAACTTCTTATTCAAACAGGATCTCGGTGCCCTGGGACCAAGGCTGTTCCTTTAAGGGCATTTAGATTACTGAAAATGCAAGTAACTGCTGTCTGCGGCACCATCAGTTAAAAGCTCTCAGAAATAAGTTGGCCTATTGGGCCTAACATGCTTTGCTACATTGAAAACTCTTCTAGGTTCATGTCTGAATGCTCTCCAGTTTATTTGCCTTGTTTCTGTTCCTGGATCAGCAGTAGCACTGGTCTGTCCAGGCTGAAAAGTGAAAAAAGACAATAATAATTGTCTGAAAGTGTTCACACCGACTTACTGGTGTTGAAGGAACATGGGGAAAATGCACAATTAATGCAGGCAGCAGTTCTCTGACCTTTGCAGACACTCACCCCTTCTCACAGCCTTGAAAGGATTGGGATGCTCCCGACTGCTCCCCAGAACTCCTGTCAGACCCTTGCAAGGTCTTGCTGAGGCTCATAATCTGCAATGTGAGAAAAACAGTTCAATAAATACATAGAAGTGATATAGAGAGTGTGACTTGGTTATAGAATTGGAGAAGAAAGTAGTACCTCGGTCCCCCTGCACTTCAACATCATCCAGAAAAGATAAGATTTTTTACATTTTAGGCTTGATAGTAAATTCAAGTATCAAGGCCTAATACTTCTTTTATACCTCTATAATTCAGAAGTAACATGAGAGGAGAAGCTTACCACTGAATCTCAGATGAAAGGTATTTGTAATGGCTACAATTTCTAATTTTAAAAGAAAATATTTTAATTATGATGCAATGCTGTGGGAGTTAAAGAAGCTTACATTTCTGTTTGTTTTACATGGTGCCCAATCCTTTTCTTTTTTTTTAATTCCAATGCAACTCTCTCATTGATTTCATTTTAAGCATGATGTGATATGCCTGAGCAAACATGGGAAAGCACAGCAGATCCATGTGGTGGATATTAAGATACAGCACTTACACAAGGATAAAAACTAATTCTGTGATCACGTAGAGGTAAAGCAGGACTGCTTCCAGTTAAGTCAAGGATACTTCACAAAGGTACAAAGTCAGTGCAACTCTATGTATTACTTTAAAAAAGCAGTTAATAACCATTTCTCTACACTCATTAATCTGTTACTAATCATAACTTCAGGCCGCTGAGCAGATTAATTTCCTGCAAAACACACCCTTGTATCTGTAATGGCAGGGCACAAGCCAGTTGTGGTCCAAAGCCACTTGGATATGTTACTCTGCAGCAGCACCTAACCTAGCAAATCCTGACTCTTGGTGGTCTTGCTGCCATGGGCAAAGTCCTTGACTAGCAAGGTCTTATGGTTTCAGTGCTATAAAACTGCCCCCTGCCTTTAATTGTCCAGGGTTCCATAGTATGCTTACCAGAACCATAGCCCATGTTAGTATTCCTAACTATGCAAAGGACCTGATGTATTTGTTCATTCTGCATTAAAACTTTGAAGGCATTCTGCAAGGAAAGTCTTACATATGTGAGAAATATGTGGTTAATATGTACATCTGTAAATCAAAGACTCTGCGAGTCAAATTCCCCAGCAGATGGGATACAATTTTCAGCAGTGACTAAATGATTTCACATCATCATAGAATCGTCTGGGTTGGATCATCTAGTTCCAACCCCTCTGCCATGGGCAAGAACAACTCCACTAGATCAGGTTGCTCAAAGTCTCTTCTAGCTTGGCCTTAAACACTTCCAGGGATGGGGCATCCACAACCTCTCTGGGTAACCTGTTCCAGTGCTTCACCACTCTTACAGTGAGTAACTTCTTCCTTATATCTAATCTAAACCTACCCTCTCTCATTTTAAAGCCATTACCCCTTGTTCTATCACTACATTCCCTTGTAAAAAGTTTCTCTCCAGCTTCTCGTAGTCCTCCTTTAGGTACCAAAAGACCACCATAAGGTCCTTCTGGACCTTTCTCTTCTCCAGCCTGAACAACCCCAACTCTCTCAGCCTGTCTTCATAGCAGAGGTGCTCCAGCTCTCTGATGATATTTGTGATCCTCCTCTGGACGCAGTCCAACGGGTCCATGTCCTTCTTATGTTGGGGGTCCCAATGCTGAGGCCAAAAAAATTGTTTTGAGACAGATGCTTAAATCTCATTGTAAGTCAAAGGGATATGACTTTGTGCGTCCAACTTAAAGATAGAATTTCATTCTTTGTGAAAGCATTGCTTACTTATCCTTGTTAGCATATTTGTTATCAATTTAATGAATCTAACATCTGGATTCTGGGTTGGATGTGTTCACATATAAACAGATGAGAACAAATTCTCCCTACTGTGGGAATTAGTGACTGAAATATTATGTTTTGGACTATGCAGGTATTCAGTACAGATAACACAGCGTTTCAGCTATGCCCTGAAGCTATTAAGCAGGTCTTTCACTCATGAATAGTGAGAGTTTCACCAGCTTCAGTGCCATTTCCCTGCAATGTGGAGCAGACTAGGCTCTGGCACTATTGCTGTACAAGCATCCACACCTCAGTCATCAGTTCAGGGTTTGTGGGAGGAGAAGGAGGTTGTGAGCTCTGATGACACTCCCCCTGAAGATCAAAGCACCCACAACTGCAAACTAACCACAAAAACTTTCTCAAGGAGAGCTTTGCTGCAGTTCTGTGCCTTTTGGTAGTCTGTGGTTTCCCCTGAAGCGTCATGAAATGCAGATGGGACTGCCTGGAAGAGATCATGCCACAGCATGTGTGGGAAGGGGCACATGGGGATATCCTGCCACCACACCACTGGGTGGAATTAAATCCCCATTGATTACAGGATTGTTTGTGGCTCCACCATCTTCCACCAGTGCCTGTGAAAAGCCACCCACCTCTCAGCCACTGCTGGATGTGCTGCATGGGGAGGAGCTGAAAGGAGATGGTTACCAGACTGATGACAGAGCAGGTGTGCTGGAAACAAGCAGGAAAGGAATTAAATCCAGGCTTGAGTCACTGTGGTGACTATGTTTGTTTTCATTTCCCAAGAGAACAGTGTTCAGCCTCAGGGAGGCTTTGGGAAGAATGGACAACTCCTGTGTTTGTCGTAGGAACATAGAGACAGTGTCCAGCAAAGGGTGACCCATTTGGGGTCATTTTTCTATTTACACCTAAGCCTCTGAAGGAAACAGGACTCCTGGACGTGACCATTTTCCTAATTTGGGACTTGCTCTTCTGCCACTAGAAGAGATCAGAGGAGGTGATGTGGTCATTTGGCAGTGCAGCTGCCTTCCCTCCTTGACCTGAAGATGGCTACAGCCTTCATCCCTCCTAGACCTTAGATCTCTACTACATTTATTTCTGTATCTTGACAACACTAATACATGACTGTGGGGAGCTTACTTCCAGTGTGTTAGTAGTCCTGCCATGCTTAGATTAAAGGCATTTAAAACAGAAATACTACTGTATTTCTTTTGTTTGCGTTCCATATGAATATGTGCAAGGATTTGTAATAATCACATGAATTTTTGCATTTTTCCCTTCCCTCACGGTGGCACCAGCCCTTGAATTCTCATCACCCTTTTGCAATCCCAATAAGGAAATTTCAGTGCTGAAGCACCTCACAAACTTGCTATCAGGCCTCCACCAGTGCTGTCATTCATCCTATTTCAGGAATATTTGTCCCTCACATCTTTTGCACCCCGCTGTCGTATGCCAACATGATTGACACTGCTGGGAATGATCTGTCCGCTCCTCCTCAATGCAGCCTTAGGCTGTCGGTGCTACAGACATGCAGATAAGAGGAACATAGACCCTTGAAGAGTGCCAGATGGCCACCTGACAGCCAAGGCACAATATGGTGGCTACTGCCAAACCAGATGGGTCCTCACTCTTCCAGCTGGTACAAAAATTGCCAGGCAGCCTCCACTCCAAGAATATTCATGCATTTGGGGCTATAATCTATGCCATGTGTTTTGCTGGTTTTACTACATAGTAGAAAATAACTTTTCAGATATATGAAATTATATTTTTAACATTCCACAAACAGCTCATTGTGAAACTCAGTTTTGGCATTAACTAGAAAATGTGGTACTTTGCTCGTTGTGTGTATTATTATAATGGTCCTTTTCTTGTTTAATCTAAATATTGTAATTCATCTTCTCAGATGTCACAACCAGCTCTAGTCTGCATAGGCTGCTCATAGGCTGCTGCTGTCTACCAGTTAAATGATTATTACTTGAACATTTTATAAATAATTTGTGGATAATTGATTTTTGCTGGATGGCATCTGTGCACTTTTATCCTAAAGAATCCTTCATATTCTTTTATTTTTAATGCATATTGAGAACTTATAGCATCCTGATCATTGCCTTTCTAAACAAGAAGGGCTGAAGAGTTTCTTCTGAGCATTTTAATATCACTCTGTTTTTGAAAGAATTGAAAATGGCCTTTTTTACAAATGAGACATTGTCAGCAAGTTAAAAAATGGGAATAGAGCCCAGGACAATTATTTAGAGATTGAGAGACATTCACCACTTGGGGTCAATGAGAATTTCTTACTGTTAGCACTGATACCGGGCTTAGAAGCTTTCTTTAGCCCATAATGACAGTAGATGATAACTAGGTATGTCCATACATACCTTTATTTCTAAGCTTTGGAGAACAAAACATGCTTCAGTTTGCACACATTTTTAAAAGATATCAGAATAATTTTTGCTTTCATTTCCCTCTTCATCTTTGTTTCAGTCTACTCTCCATGGCTTTTTTTCATGCAAAATAAAAAGTGAGAAGTTTAGTTTCATTTTCTGTCGTGCACTGATTTCCAGAAATTCCTTTCCTCTATTAGATCTACCATATGACCATCTAAGAATCTGTCTTTTTCCTTCTGTAAAAAAAAATAATCTTTTCCTTTCTTGTCCTTTTCTACCATACACGTCACAGTCTGCAACTATTCCACGACAGAAATAATTTTCACTGATGTTCACACATTTAACAATTGAACAGTCACAAATAAATAATTTCAGAAAAGTCATTTAATCTCTCTCTACACACCAGTGGAATATAATTTCCAAACACTTTTTCAAGACAGACAGACACACACAAAAATAATCTGGTTTTATCTTTCCTGTCATTTTATTTTAATTGAAGTTTATCACATTCTTATACCGACTTCCAAATTCCTCACCCTTTTTTTCACCATGAGGGGCTATTCCTAGACACCCATGAAATGTTTCATTTGAACTACAAAAGCCTGTAATCAGACTTCCCTGTGAATTCATCCTGCATTTGCAAATCACCAGTGAACTGTTAAACTCCTGTGTCTGCTGAATTGCCTGCAAGCTTGTGTCTGCTGTCACTTGGCAGGTGTTACTGGCTCTTGTCCTCGGGGACTTCCATGCCTGTTGTTCTGGGCCATTTCCAGAGAAAATGTGGTTCACCACTTAGATGCTGTTCATGGTCTTTTGCCGTTTTTGGACACCTGTACCTTGTGCTTGAACAGAAATTTCATGTGATTCCCCATGAACTTAAATGTGTCACATTTCCTCATAGATTAAACATTAAAACAAAGGTGGGCCAACCAGAATCCTGGGATGTGTATACACAAATACATCATTCCTGCATCGTTCCTACATTCCTACATTTTAGGAAGCACTTCCTCACAGAAAGGGTGATAGAACACTGGAATGGACTGCCCAGGGAGGTTGGTGGAGTCACCATCCCTGGAGGTGTTTAAGAAAAGGCTGGGTGGTGCACTTAGTGGCATGACTTAGCTGATGTTGTGGTGTTAGGCCATAGGCTGGACTCAATAATCTCAGAAGTCTTTTCCAGCCTCAATAATTCTGTCAGTCTTATGGTTGTAAAGTTAGTTCAAAACAAAGCAATTGTAAAACCAGATTAAAGCCAGTATGACATACCAAACTCGGACCAGAAGGACCTAAGGTCCAAGCATCCACTCTCCTCTGAAGGTACAGGGATATCAGCCCCAGCAGGTGAACCAGACTGAGTACAATGACAATCTGAAACCACCACAGATAGATACGATCACCAACATCTTCACAAGAGACCTTGCCCACATAATGCAGCCCGGCAGTTGTGCAAGCTGGGGGCAATAGGAAAATTTAGTTGTGTTTGTGGATGTTCTGGGATATACTTAATGTACAAGAATAATTCACATTTCTTAAAAGAGCTTGTGAGCCTTCAGACCTTGCCACAGCAGCAGCTACTACCCTTCTGCCTGCATTATTCAGGTGATCCACCTGGACAGCCTCAGCATTCCCTGGCATTTAGTTCTAATTAATCACTTGGAATAATCAAAATGTTCTAATATTACAACAAGGTAAAATAAAATTATATTATCACTGTATAGTATATTCTTATCATAGCCTATCTTTAAAGATGCTAAACCATCTGTTGAGACCTCTTAGAGATCTGACAAATGAGCTGCAGCAAATCTTTCTGAGGCATTTGAAAGCGATCAACTCCATCAATGTAGGAGTCAGTCACAGATCAAAACGCCTGGATGTCTAAAACAAAGCATCTAAGCTTCCATTATCAACAGATATGAAGGGCTTAATTGAGTTGCTCAGACACAGGCACCAGGTTCCATTTGAGATGTCCTAAGGGTACCACCTCACCTCCAGCTGCCACTCCAAAGCCCATGAGTGTCTCATAGGCCCAGGGTTTTATCTGCTAGTCTCCTGAGTTATATTTGTGGCCCTGTGGGTGTCTCCAATACCCTGGCCATCTCAAATGCCTGATGTCTGCATGGGGGCAACTGAATGAATCCCCAGCCAATACACCAGAGGAGCCTGGAAAACAGTTTGGATGAATTAAGTGTATTTATCAATAAGGCTATGACATAAGGAGGGGTTGGTACACACATAGGGAGGGTCAGCAGCTCTTTGGACCAGAGCAATTATAAAACCAGGGAGCCTCACCTCCTTTCTCCATCTCTCGGCCTAGTAAATTCAATAGTGTTATATCTGAGTTTATTGCCCCTTAAGTTAGCTTAGTTGGAGCAAAAGAAGCCACAGCTGTGATGAGACAGTGTAAACAGTGAATGGATTAGCAGCATCCTGCCACCCTGCGAATTTGAGCTGTAGTCTATACCTCCCAGTGGGCCAGTTAACTTGTGTGCAAGGATATTTCCACATCGGATGGGATGGCTTTGTTTGTAAATGGAATTCAAATGAAAAACAATACATCATTTATTTCTGAAACAAAAAAACAAATCAAATAAATAAACAAATAAAAAGAAAAGAAACGTGTTTAATATATAAATGTGATTTAATTTTAAGTTAGATTTAAAAGTGCTCAGTGAAAGCAGTTAATTCTCTCTTTAGGTAAAATTAACATAAGATTTTAATTGCTATTCTGTAAAGATAAGCAGTTTCGTTATCTCACTATTCACTTACTCTTTTCAGTATCAGCTTCATAGCTGGTAAATTCAATCAGACATTTCTGTGGTACAGTCTCGTGCCACTGCAAATGGCTACAGATGAGAAAAATTCTCTAGAATATGAATTATCTTTAAATGTATCTTCATTGTGCTTTTAAACTGAATTACATTTGGGTTCTTGTTCTGAAAATATTTCAGATTTTGTGCTTGCACTATGGATAATGTCTACGGATGAGGACTTCTTAAACACAGCATTAAGAAAGTCAGTTGTTTCTCTCAGCTCGGCAGATGTATTTGAAGGCAAGGAATGTCAGCAGGTCCAAGGAAACACGGCAATTCTTGTGCTTTACAGTGAAATCATGGTCCTGATCTGACATACATGAAGGAAACAGGAAATCTTAAAAGTCCAGTAATTTTGATTAAGACTTGATCTTGCAAAACTTATGGACATTTTTTTTCCTGAGTCTATTCCCCATAACTACTTCAAAGCTTTACTTCAGAAATACCTGTGAGATTCCGCTACAACAAGGTTGCAGTGATAAAGTGGCCATGCTGTGCTTTTTATTAAATGCTCAGATGTGACATTTTAGCTATAGCTCTCTGGCCCAGTAAAAGATCCATGCAAACACTGGGCTACTTTATATGGACAGAACTTACAGTACATTTGAACTGTATAGGTATTAAAAAGCATTTCTGTAGACATTCATATCCTTCTTGAATTGTTCTTCACATTTCTTGAATATTTATAAAGGCACTTACTTGTATATTAAATGAAGTCTGTGAGTAAGTCATCGGTTTCTCTGGAAAATGCTTGTTGTGCAAACTTTGTTAGCCCTTCAGCAAAAGTGCCCTTGAGGGTCTAGAAAGTTTGAGCCCATCTTGTAGAGTACACCCTATAGAATGTATATAAGCCTTTAATCATCACAACCACCACAGTGTAGCAGACAGAATAACGTACTGAAGAAACTTAGGGAGTACTGTGATTTAGTTTACCCCAGAATGCTGTTCCTAACAGCTTTGCAAAAGTGTTCTCAGCTATCACACCTATACTAAATTGGTCTACGAGTTAGTAGATCACTTCTGATTAACTGATAGATCATCACGAATTCAAGTCTACATGGAGAAAATACACTGATTTATTGGTCCAATACAGATTAACCTGCAAGTTAAAGAAATTTCACACTTGACAAAGGAAGCAAAGCTGGACCATAAAGCTATAAACGATATAATAAACACTAGTAAAACATTATACTTACTAAACCAGAATGAATCCTGCTCCCAAAAAGTATACATTTACTTGCTTTCTTACTACACAATGTAATACTAATGTAAATGACATATATGTGGTCACTGAGGTCACAACTGAGATTGACTGTAAGAGTCAATCTGGCAGAAATAATACTATGAAAATACATTTGCATTAAGTGTTCATAGAATTAACCTTAATTTCACATAAATTGGTAAAACTGTTATATCTCTGCTAATTTGCAAATTGATAGAAAGCAAAATACACCAGCATGCTTCTCCACAAAACACAGACATGTATATTCAATTCTAAGTTTTAATATTAGCACATACTGAAAAGGCATACATAAATTTACAGATAGTGAAAATTTGACAATAATATCAATAGAAGAGGAAATAGGCCAGGAATGAAAAATACAGTTTTCTGTTTTGTTGGACTGAATAGTTCATAAATTGCCTATTAACAATAGCTCACTTAGATCTCCTAAGTGGTTTTATAAGAACATTTTTCTCTCTTTTTTTTTTTTCCTTAGTGTTCTCAGTTATTCATGATTTGTGCAGCATAGATCAATGAAAGTCTATCATAGCAAAGACTAAATGAAGCATAAGTTGAAGGTGTCCTGATTTAGCTCTGTAGGAGACAAATCACATTCCTCTTTTTAAAACCACTGGAGACAGATCTTGCATGTTGGCAATGCACTTTCCTCGTGAAGTCTGGCGTATCAACATCATTCTTTTGCTGTTTACAAGGAAATTGAGCAAAGGAAAATTATTTTCAATTTCAGCCTCCAGCCAGCTGTACTGTCAGACAACGAAGCATGATGCTAAGTGCAGAAGAGCAGCTTGTATGATAGATGGTAAAAATCAAGTAGCTTCAGTTCAGAAAAGGTTTTATATTGTCCTTGGCTTTTGGACAATAAGATTTCTTTTCCTAAGCTGCCTTCTTGTGAGGGAAAAAAAAAAAAAGCAAACAAACCAACAAAAAACAACCAAACAAAAACCGAACAAAACCCAGTATTAACCCTACTTGAATTTACTGTGAAAAGATGAGGCTCTTCCAGCTCTATAGAGCAGTAAGCCTCCAGGTGTACACCAGATAATAATTGATGTTTCATTTCATTTCCTTCTCTTGTGCCTTCGTGAAAGGAAACCCAGACATTGCCTTTAGCAATGCTGCTGCAGGATGCTGTGACCCTGAAAACATATTGCAAATTAGACAAGTGTATTATTCCTGTGTAATGCTTGAATACAAACAGGAAGGACAGACCTTAGTTTCCATTCCTTATAGATAAGACAGAAATATTACACCTCTACAGATTCGGAGCAAAGATCTTTAAATATATAAAGATATAACTGAAATAAATTCTTCAAGGGGAACATTTCCTCTTATTTCTTCTGTTTCATGTGACAATGAGATTAAAGCAAATGATAATACTTAGAGCACAGCATTTGCTGAAGACTAGACACAAAAGATCCTTCATCTACGTGAAGCAAAGGAGTAATAAAAACTCCTTGGGAAAGGAACCTTCCTGGTAGTAAAAGCTGAATAAACTGATTGGAAACTTCTTTATGATCTTCTAATGCACAGTCATTTGAGATACTTGCAAAACTCTATCCCCAGAGAATCTTTGTGTCTGTTTTTATGCTCTGGATTTACTTCCCCTTCAAACTGGGACACTGATCATTTCCTCATTTTGCAAATCCAGACATGACAGTGCAATGACCTTTGCATGTCACTGAAAATCTGGGACAGAGTAGAAGACAGAACTCATATTTTCATTCAAGTGAAAAAAATCATCCTGTGTTAAATCTTCCTAGTTGAAAAAAATATGAAGGAAAGGTTTATAAGTTATCACTCATGAGACTGTATCAACATGGAAGCAAAAGAAAGCCTCAAGGCTAGAATACTGGTTGAGAGAATATGGAAAGTATTAGTGACAGAAAAAAAAAATAATTATGGAATGCTAAATTACTGTGCAGGCTTTCATGTGGTATGGTTGTGCCTCTACACATTTGTGGATGAAAACAAAATTCAAGTTATGGTTACAGAAAAAAAAGATCAAATGTTTATGCCATTGCAATTTGACCAAGAGGTGTAATTAAAACAGCTGAATCAGTTGATTCACTGCAACACAAATGTTGGAAAAACTCAGATTATAAATTGTCTTATTTTGTGTCTTCCATTGCTTTTATATAAAGAACATCCTGTTCTCTGCCTAATCCTACAAATGATGTACAATGAACCGTCACTTACCAGAAATGTAATGAGTGGAATCAGGGTAATATTCAACTTTAAATGAGGTTTCTCTAATAGAACCATCTGTCTTCCCCAGGGCCACACAGCTTGGTGGGACTAAGGTGATTGGGACACACTGTTTCTCTAGGAGTGACTTTTTCTATTTTGTCCAGCTGAACTCTGTAGCTTTGCACAATCTCCAGGAATTTTGGTCCTGTTCAACTCAGTGGCCATATCATATACTCAGTAATTAATGGTTCAGAACTAAGGTGCATTACACATAGTTATTACTCTTTACATTTATATATGCTGACAAATACTAGTTTGCATGGCACCTTATTTTCAAAATTATACCTTAAGTTCATGTCTCATTGTGTAAGTATAGATTACACTTTATTATTCGAGTGATCCTAAGACTCCCTGCTTTGGACATATTATCTTGAGCAACACCAAAACCCAAAGAAATTTTTTGTGAGTAGGTTAGGTGAAGACAGGAAGTAGGAAGACAAAGATGCCATGTCATATTTCTTTCTTTTTTTCTTTTTTTTTCTTTAAGGAGGAAACTGAAGGAGACCCGTAGCAACCAGGTACAGAAAACTTTTCTCAGTAGATGAGGCAGACTGCATGGCAAAGAGTAACTAAGGGCAAAGGAAAGAAGCAGCAAAACAGATTTAAGAGCAGAGTGATAGTATGACAGAATGACTGCATCAGTGGACAAGGGACAAGCTATGGATGTGATCTATCTGGACTTCTGCAAGGCTTTTAACACGGTCCCCCACAAAATCCTACTCGCCAAGTTGGAGAGATACAGATTTGATGGGTGGACTGTTCAGTGGATAAGGAATTGGCTGGATGGCCACATCCAGAGAGTGGTGGTCAATGGCTCAAAGTCCAGATGGAGAGCAGTGACAAGTGGTGTCCCTCAGGGGTCTGTACTGGGATCTGTCTTGTTTTACATTTTTACCAGTGACACAGACAGCAGGATCGAGTGCACCATCAGCAAGTTCATGGATGACACTAAGCTGAGTGGTGCTGTCAATACACCAGAGGGACATGACATCATCCAGAGGGACCTGGACAAGCTGGAGAGGTGGGCCCAGGTGAACCTCAGGAGGTTCAACAAGAGCAAGTGCAGGGTCCTGCGCCTGGGCTGGAACAATCCCCACTGTCAATCCAGGCTGGGGGAGGAGGTGACAGAGAGCAGCCTGCAGAAAAGGACTTGGGGAGTTGATAGACAAGAAGCTAGACATGAGCAGTCAGTGTGTGCTTGCAGCCCAGAAGGCCAATCACATCCTGGGCTCCATCAAAAGATGTGTGGCCAGCAGATGGAGAGAGGTGATTCTGCCACTCTACTCTGCTCTGGTGAGACCTCACCTGGAATACTGCGTCCAGCTCTGGAGCTCTCAGCACAGGAAGGACATGGACCTGATGGAG